>PVKH010005201.1:7082-22496 GCA_004027955.1 Chaetophractus vellerosus
AGGGGGGGGGGATATGTTACCAAAAAAAGTGTTAAAAAAAAGACTAGAACAAGGGTTTGGTATGCAGGCTACATTAGCCCCTCTACTCCTCATCATTATTATTAAACAAAAGTCCTCTTGCTTGCCTTTCTGATAAATATAGAGGTTACCAGTTAACCTATGTCAATGTGATTAGCAGTGTTTTTACCTGTAAAAGGGAATTAACCCTGCTGACACATTTATTTTGGACTTCTGGCCCAGTTATTTATGAATTCCAAAAAGAGAGATTATGTTTATAAACGAAATCTATTCCTCTGGGTATGATACCCTTTGAATGCATTAGAGTCAGCTGACATGTCCTGACTAAATTACCTGTTAAGATTAGGGCTTTGATTCAACCACATCAGTAGGGCATAACTCAGATTGAGTCCCTGCCCCCTTGGTGGGCTGATATAAATGGACACTCACGGAAGAAGACATGGAAGAGGAGAGAGCCCTGTCATGTTTGATCCTGGGGCCAAGGAGAGAGATGAGCCATTCACCTGAGAGTTTGCACCTGACCTTGTGAAGAGAACAGAGCAGCTGAGCAGCTGAGCAGCCCTGAGAAACAAGCCTTCTGCCAGCCTACAGCTGAGGTGGGGAAGAACCTGGGCCTACAGAGCCTTAAGAGGAAGAGGAAGCAGCGGAAGGAGAGACCCGGCAGAGATCAGCAACCATCTTGCTTCAAAATATGGCAATTGATTTTGGTGAGAAAGCAACCTTGATCTGGACTCTTTAGGGCCTTGTGACTGTAAGCTTTTATCCCAAATAAATACCCTTTACAAAAGCCAACAGATTTCTGGTACTTTGCATCAGCGTCCCTTTGGCTGACTGATACACTCCCTTAGCCCAGTCAGCTGTTCTCCCAATGTCAGAGCCAAGCAACTTGGGTCTAAGGACGAGATCAAGAATGGAGTCTGGGCTGCCTCACCCCAAGGCTGCACAGCCCCATGTCCTCCCAGCCCCAGGTTCAAGTCCTTGAACAGTGTCCTCCTACAGCCTGCTTCCTTTAGGTTACAAATCTGGGAGTCCCCAAAAGGGCTTCCACCTTTCCAGCTGACCTTGGAAATGTTCCTGGGGAGAGCTGTGATTTCCTTCGTATACATTACTTTCCCAGGCTTTGTTGAGGGGAAATGGCAGGTGGGGAGAAGTAGGGGGCAAGGCATCAGCCACCTCCTCTGCTTGAGCTGGGAGCTCTAGTTCCCAGAAGCTGGTTGTCTCTTAAGATGTAGGTGAAAAAGAATCAGAAGAGCTGAGCTGTCAGCCTTCCTTAGGGAGAGATAAGCAATTAGTAGAGCACTCTGAGAAGCACCGAGTAAAAACAATATGTGCACACTACCAGGCAAAAGATAAACAGTGAGTGATTTCTGAGACCAAGAAAATTATATATCTTTTATTTTAAGATTAAAACATGCATCAAGAAGAGAGATATTTTAATTTATTCCTGAAACCCTTGTAGTTGTATGAATTTGGGAGATTTTTCCCCCCTCCCAATTAACTATTTTGGATAGATTTAAATTACAAGTACTATGGTTACAGTTTAGATTTCATTTATTGAGGTGAGGATAAATTGTTTTTGGCTTTCAAAAATTCTTGAAACAGCAATAAGTTAGAGAAATATAATGGAAGAAAATACCACATTTATAATAGTAGCACAACAATTAAATATCAAGAATAAATTTAACAAGAAAGGAGCAAGAGTCATATGCAGAAGACTTTAAAATTCTAATCAGGGTCACAAAAGAAGACCTGAACAATTGGAAAGACATGCCTGTTTTTAGATTTAAAAAAAAAAGACTCAATGATATACAGATGTCATTTTTCCCTAAATTGATCTAAAATGTAAAAGAAACTCAATAGAATAAACTTCAGTGTATAAGCTGATTATAACATTTATATGCAAAAACAAACAAGAAGAGTACACAGGAAAGTCCTGAAAAGGAATAATAAGGGGAAACTAGCTGTATCAGATATTAAATTGTACTATAAATCTATATTAATTAAAAGGTTATGGTACATGAATAATCCAGCACCTTAATGAAATAGAACTGCAAATTCCAGAAACAGACAATACAAAAAAATTTAATACATGATAAAATGGTATCTCAAAGGTGGAGAGAGAGATGTTAGAACAACTGGGTAGCCCTCTGGGGCAGGGGAACTAAAGTTGGATTCAAACCTCACATCTTTTACCATGATAAATTCTAAATGTATTAACATTTTTAGGAAGAGAAAAAAAGAGAATCAAAAGGAAGCCTGAATAAACCATTGGATACTTTTTTCAATATAGTCTTGGAGTGGGATAGGTCTTTTAAAGTATAAAATAAAAGCTAGAATCTATAAAAGAAAAGATCATTTCATACTTGAAATCAAACATTTCTGCATGACAAAAACAAACAAACCAAAAAAAACAAAAACACATTTGGCAAAGTTGAAAGACAAACAACCAACTGGAAAAAAATACTTGCAATTCATGTAATAAAGTATTCCTATAAATTAATAAGAAAAAGTTCAAAATTGCAATTAAAAATGACAGTTTACAGGAAAATACAGACAAATGGCAAAAAGCTTCAGTCACTCAAATTGTTTTCACCTATCAGATTGGGAACAATCAAGTTAGATTTATGTTGGAAGGAGTGGTCTAAGGGACTTCCTGCTGAAAGTGTAAATTAGTACAACTCAGTGATGGGCAATTTGACAATATATGTCAAAATTAAAAATGGACATGCATTGCAATTCAGCAATACTACTTATAGGGGTTTATCCTGCATATGTGCTCAAGCATGTGTGAAATAATTTCTGTGCAAGGTTATTTAATAAAGAATTTTTCTGTAATAGCAAAAGATGTGAAACGATCTAAATATCTATCAACAGGAGATTTGCTAAATAATTTGTTAAATAAATGTATGTATACAATGGAATATTATGCAGCTGTTAAAAAAGAATGAGGAAGAGCTTTATGTACTGATGTGAAATGATTTCCAAGATCTATTGCTAAGTAAAAGATAAAAGCTGTAGTCATCAATTCTACCCAGAAAAGAGACAACTAAGGAGATTTGCACTTTGTATCTTTGTATTTTGAAATTTTAGCCCTGTGAATATATTACCTATTCCAAAAATAAATAAATAAGATTTAAAGGAAATAAAAGCCCTTGTCAGCTTGATCCTTTTAATGTAAACAGGTCAGTATTTTATCTGGTATTTTGACAATCGTGCTGCGGCCAATAGCTCTAGGTCTTTGAGGACTTTGATGTTAACTTCTTGTTTTTACGGGGTTATGTTTTAAATATAAATCCTCCAAGCAGGGAGAATGCCAAATAAAGCACATTCTCTTTTGAATACATAATTTATTCCTGTAATATTACCTGATTTAATTTTTCAGGCTAGAGCTTATGGTAGGAAGAATTCTGAAATGTCCCCCCAAGATTCCTGCACCTGGGGTACACACCTGTATAATCCCCTTCCCTTGAGTATGGGCAGGATCTGTGACTAGGATGGGATCTTACTCCCTCGATTAGGTTACTATAGCAGATTGGAAAGAGATTCTCCCCTGGTCTTGAAGAAGTAAGATGTCATCTTGCATGAGGGCCCATAAGAAGTCCACATGGCAGGGAATAGCAAGTAGTAGCTTCTAAGAGCCAAAATCCCTGGCGGACAGCCAGCAAGAAAGCAGTCCTACAGCTACAAGGAACTGAATTCTGTCTACAAGCATATGTGTTTGTATGAGGAATCCAGGTTCTAGAAAGAAGCAGCCTGGCCAACACCTAATTGCAGCCTTGTGAGACCCTGAGCAGAGGACATTAAGCCTTGCCTGGTCTCCTGATCTGTAGACATTGAGACAAGAAATAGATGTTTTAAGCCACTAGATTTACAAAGCAATAGGAAACTAATACTGCTCATAATGTAGCAAACACTGAGCTGCCTGCTCCAAAGCAAGCCCTCATACACACCTACCACACCTTCTTCCCCAGCCTCAGGAAGTGAATCAAGTGTTGTTAGGAGGCGTCTAGAAAAATTTCCTGTGCCGGTCAAAAGAAGACACAAGAAAGAGAGATTTTTGGCCTTTGCAAAGTGTTATGTGAAGATATGATGCTTGGACCTGCTATTGCCATCTCATGACTGGGAGGGGAGGGGGCAAGGCTGAGGACAAAGCCCGCCCAAAGCTGAGCAGATCAGAGTCGATGAAAAGAATCTAGGCCCTTGATTAAGTTGTTAAGCTGCTAAATTAACCAACCCGTAAACCCGGAACATCTTGTTATTTGTAAGGGAATGATGATGTAAGTCAAGATAATAAATGCACATACTGTTTAAATCAGGGGTCCGCAAACCCAGCTTGCTACCAGTTTTTGTAAATAAAGTTTTATTGGAAGACAGCCACACTCATCTATTTACAGATTGTGGCTGCTTTTGGGCTACAACGGCAGAGCTGAGTAGTCGCGACAAGGAGCTATTTGAATTACAAAATCTACTATCTTTACTATTTGTCCCTTTGTGGGAAGTTTGCCAAGCCCTGGTTTAAACCATTTTGAGTAGGGTTTCCTGTTTTTTGGAGCTAAAAGCAGTCATACAATTTTTATTTCTTTTGTTCAGATGAAAAGTGCAATAACTGTAACTGATAATAAGACTACATGTGTTTTCAGGTAAATCTTGATCAACCACTGAGCATGATCGACTCCCCTGAGTTGGTTTTTTGTTTGCTTGTTGTTCATTATTTTGTTTTTAGGAGGCAATGGGAACCATACCCGGGACCTCCCATGTGGGAAGCAGGTGCTCAACTGCTTGAGCCACATCCTCTCTCCTCAGCGAATTTTCACAAAGCAAATACATGCGGGTAAAACATCATCCAGGTCAAGAAGCAGAGCTTTACCAGGCCCAAAAAACCCCTGTATGCCCTCCCCAGGGATAACCACTGTTTAGTCTTTTCTCAGACTCAATCTCTATAGATTAGTTTTGTCTGTTTATGAACTTCATATCCTTTCATGCCTGCCTTCTTTGGCTCAGTATTCTGTTTGTGCAATTCACCTATATTGAATCTAGCAGAATTTCAGTCATTCTCATTGCTGTGTAATATTCCATTGTGGGATGACATCACTATTTATCCATTCTACAGTTGATGGACATTTGAGTTGTTTCTAGTGCTTGACTATTACAAATAGTGCTGCTGTGTACAGTCCAAATTTTTAGACACACACATACATAAGCCTTCCTGTTGGAGTGGAATTAATTGTTGGTTATTCACACTTGATTTTTACCATGGACCTGCAAGTGGCTCAATGTCGGAAGATACATAAGTTAACTAAGCAGGAAACTAGTCTTCCTCCCACTCTACTTTAACAGTGAGATTAGTTTAGCAGAGTACCAGGCTCAAAAGACAATGCACAACAAGATGAATAACCACTAACCAGAAAATGAAAACAAGCATTCAGAGGCCTAGACCATTCCATTAAGGAATTTTCAAGCTGCCTGCCTAGAAACTAATTTTTTAAGCAGCTGAATTCAAACCAATGTTTCCTTTGGAATGTTGAGTTAGCTCAGATGGACTTGGCATGCTGCTGAATTACAAAGGCACATTTTCTGGGACGTGCTCCTTACCTTGAAGAAAAAGTGATGAAAAGTTATAGATGGATGGGGTGGCAGGGAGCTTCAGTGACTTAGACTTGAAAAAAAAAAAAGGCAAAATTGCTGCAGTCAAGTTCCAATGATTTTCCTACTGAGAAATTCTGTTGCAGAGAAAAGCCACAGAAAAGTTGAGGCTTTGAACAGATACTTGCACACCAACGTTCATAGCAGTGTTATTCACAATTGCCAAAAGATGGAAACAACCCGTGTCCATCAACCAATGAACAGATAAACAATATGTGATATATACATACAATGGAATATTATGCGGATGTAAGAAGAAATGAAATTGGGACATATATGATAACATGGATGAACCTTGAAGACATTATGCTGAGTGAAATAAGCCAGACACAAAAGGAAAAATATCACACGGTCTCACTAATACGTACTAAATATGAAGAAGAAGTTTTAATTAGCAAACATTTCAGCCAGCTCTGTTACTTCTGCCTTGTTGATCCCTTCCTCCTCCAAGGGCCTTCAACATTCTCCAAGAACCTAAAGACAAGGCTGTCAGTTTACCAACAGTTCACAAGGATTGCATGGATAGCATATATGTCAGGAAACTTAAATGAACCAAGAAAACATCTGCAAAGTCCTATAAGGGGGCTGACTAGAAGGTGCGCACATGTGATTGAAGTTCTTTTTCCACTCATCAGTTGTCATCAAGCCGAGAAGTTTCAATCTGATAATTATCAAGATAAGTCATCAGTAGCCACAGGGTTCTAGGGTCAAACCCAGGACTTTGTGGTTTTTGAGCGGCTGTCCCCTGGGCAAGATAACAAACTGAACTACTTTTGGCCTGTTTCTCCTCTCTGACCAACCATAAAGTAAAAGTTTATTTAAGAAAGAAAGGTAGGAAGGAAGGGAGGAAGGAACAGAAAGAGAGAATGTGTGCATATGTGAGAGAGAGAGAGAGAAAGAAAGGTAAAGGTAAGTATTCTCTGCAGAATTCTAAGAAATATTTCCCCACTGGCGCTCTCTAGAATGGAGCAGAGCATGCTTTCCATTCTCAATGGTCTGCTCCAGGTGCAGTGTGGGTGAATCTCAAGGCTGGGACTTCAACTATCCCCAGAGACATTAGAGTCTCCTGTAGCCTCAGAGGGGTAATGGCAGAGACCTGCTGGCTGTGAGGCAGCCATTCTGTAGACTCTGCAGCAGTCCCTCTCCCAGACAGTCTATAAAAATCAGCAAAGAAAAGAAATGGAGAAAGGGATCTTCATAACCAGATAATACATAGGAGAATTGAGCAGAGTCTTCAAAGCTTTGGATGAGCAGCCATATGTGGTCACCTTGTCCAGGATGGTCGAGTCTGATTTTAAATATTCTCTCCCATCATTAAACTGAAAAAAAAAAAAGTGCCCTAATTTTAATTAAGAAAATATTGTCACAGAATTCTACTGGTAGATTCTGGGTAACTCTAGCAATCTGCAGGCTCTGCATCACCCGTCAGCAATCATTTCTGTTTTACAAAACTCTTGGCTCTTACAAACCATAGAGCCCTGCTTTGAATTTTGATTATCTCATTTTTAAAAAACTATTGAAAGATCTTTTCCCCTCCTTGATTTCCAGGAGCACTTATCTTCAAAGCTTTCTTTCAGGCATTTATTACTCTTTTTCTGTCAGACTCCTATGAGGTGGCTAAGGCGTGTTATCCCCATTTTATTGCTGAGGAAACCGAGATATAAGAAGCTGAGTGCTTTACCGAAGGTCATGCACTGAGTCAGGAGCAAATTCAGAGGCAGAACTCGGTGTTCCTGGCAGCCTCACCAAGCTGGGGCTGCCTCGCCTCTGTTTGAACTGTCCCAAATAGGACTTTCAAGAATTCTGATGAATAGATTGAAACTCTGCAATGCTTTATTTGTTAATGGTGACTTGGTAACTGCATATGTTAATGTGATTCATTGACTTACAGCCAAAAGCCATTCACTTACTGAATGTTCAGCTTTAAAGGAACTATTTTCCTCATTTTTCACTGAGAATAATAAAATACTTCCCTGTAACCATACGAGAGTATAGTTCTATCCGATGCCAAAGCATAAACGTGAATTTTTGTCCTTTTGAGCTCTTAGGGAATGAATGAATCGCTCCTTTCTGTATAAACTCCTTATCATGGAATCTGTTGTACAACCCTAAACTCACTTTCCACATTGTAGTCAACCCCCTAGTGAAACCATGGGTGCTTATGAAAGTGAACTGGTTCCAGAACATACCTTCACAACAATGAAAACTCTCCCTCTGACCCTCTTTCTACCCCACCCACCTTTATCCTTCAAAATCTTGTTATCTTCAAGGTTCATCTTAAGAATCACCTCCCCATTTGCCCACCAAGTGTGGGGGTCACCCTTCCTTGGAAGCCCTTATCTTACACCATCTTCTTTCACAGTCTTTTGCTTACTAGCCTTATGCCCCTTTTAAGGAGATTATGAACTACTCAAGGGAAGGAACTGCTTTACTCATCTTTGCATGGTATGCAGAAGGCAAGCACAGTTCCTTTCAAGAAGGAGAGTCACCGCTCTCCTCAGAAGGGGACAAACTCATTCTACAAAGAACTGGTTAGTAAATATTTTAGGCTTTGCCAGCTAGCCTCTGTAGCATATTCTTCTTTGTCATTGTTGCATCTTCTTCTTTGTTTTCTTTTTTTACAACCATTTAAAACTGGCACATCATTTTTAGCTCCCAGGTCAGCTGTGGGCTAGATTTGGCCCACAGGCTATAGTTTGTTGAACCCCTGGCTGAATTAGACTGGAAATTATTCATTTTGTATTTATGGACATTTTAGCATAATTGATGACTTTTGTTCTGGTCAAGAAATAATGCTATTCTTAATGGAGAATACTTTCTTCCTTTTTTCTATTATTGTGAAAAATCAATTGCAACACATAGCCCAAGTACATTTTTATACTCTTCACTTTTTGTACTTTTAAGGGATTTTTCTGAATCTGTTTATTTTTTTAAGTCCAAACAGTTAAAAATGTGGGTGAAACCCAGCACTTATATATGTGGAAGTATGAAGTTTACAAAATCCATGCATGCATCATTTGGCGTCATTAAAGGGCCAAATTCCATCAGCTTCACAAAGATTCTGTCATGGCTAATGAGATCTCATGGCTGTTTTTTTAGGAAGTGGGGTAATAAAACTAGCTCTGCAACTGATAGGATTGTATTTTTAAGGTATTGCAAAATATTTTCATTGGTTCTGTCAATGATTGCTCTGAAGCAGGGTCTTAGACAAGTTAACATTTATAATGCCTGAAACTCTAGAAAGAAGGGCAAAGAAATAGTCCCTTCAACATCTCATTGACCCGGGTTGCCATTTAGTGCCCAAACAATGCCATCCACACCACCCCCTTGACTCCAGGAATATTGTGAAGTAACAGGCATTAAATGTTTAGTCATTTCCTGCAGCACGTTTGTCAGCCATCAGAACCGCCTCTGTTAACATATCTAACTGAGTTACAGTTCAAACAGTCGGTTTCCATATCAGCAGCTGTTTGGTTTAATATCTTTTCAGCGAAGGTGCCATGGGGAGCCTTTCAGAAAACCTCATGATAATATTTCAGTCTGTTTTCCTGAGGAGATCCAGCTGAGAATAGAGCTGACGGAGTATTGCTGATAATTTACCAGAATGTATGATTTGTGAAACTTTTGCAGATAAAATTGTCTTAAAGATGTCACATTTAAAACCTCTGAGCCTCAGGGAAATTGAATTGTGTTTTGGAGGGCATGTTATGATTTTATTAGTATGCTGAAGGTTAGTCTGTCTTCAGAGAGTACACATACACCATAATGATGGTTGCTCTGCCTATATGAGAGTCAGATGGCAGGAATATAATAATCCAACTCTTGAAGATAGCATTAATTACAGCATGTTGGCTTTTCCCTTTCACAGGAAAGCCATAATGTTTTCAATAGAATGTTCTATTAGCTAGGTGACCAATTAAGGAAGCCGAAATCAGCAAGAGGGAAGATATAAAATGATCTTTTAAAAGTACTCTTTAAAATTTGTGCTATTTAGCATATACAAATGTATGGCCTAAGACAGTAGAATTTTTATAAAAATAACCTTGTCCTGTAAAAATAGAGATGATCAATGCAAACTTTAAAAATAGCGTTGTCATATTAAAAGACAGTGGTCTCTCATATTATATAGAGCCATAATTTAAAAAAAATAATCATTTGATATTTACTTATGTTTTACATTTAGATATAAAATGGCTTTTGAAGATGGAAAATGCAACATGCTGATATTGCACTGAATTAATTGTACTTTCTAAACTTCAGACAACCCTGGTGAATCACTATTTACCATTTGTTGTTTATTTTCTTGTTATATGTTTGTTTCCTGTTTTGGAAGTGGGTGAGCAAAAACAGTAGAAAATATACTCTCTGCTTCGGTTTTCAATTCTTAGCCCGGATGTGTCTGGACTCAGGATCTATTAGGTTGAATCATGTGAAATTGCTGCTTATTTATGTTAAAAATCATCAAATATTGGCAATTTTATATGTGGCTACAGGCTACCACTTCTATTTCTTCTTTATTATCCCTGTGATACTGCCTTTGACTCTTGTCAATCAGCTGTGACTTAACTGGAACAATTACAGAGTAAATAAATCATTCTTGGATAATAGGATAGTAGATTAAAAATGGATAATTATAGATAATAGATATATAGATGATTGACAGAAAATAACCATAGATAATAGTCAGATAATAATAGATAAGAGAATTTCTGACTTCAAACATTTTGGATCTACAGAAGAGTATTTTCTCCCTTCTAATCTTTTGGAAGAAACAGTATCAACTTTCCCTTTTTCAAAGTAAACACCCTTGTACAAGCTTTCTTTTAGCCTGCCCCAAGTCTGGGATTTTAAAGTCCTCCATTTTTTTCCTTTATATGTTGTTCATAATGATAACAACAGTTAAATTTAATTAATACTTAACTGCTTGCCAGGCCGTGGAACAAGTTCTTTACATTTTTTCATTCCTTCCTCCCAACAACCCTGTAAGGTCATTATCAGCATTAAAACCCCCATTTTACAGATGAAACTTTGGGAAGAGCAAGAGAACTGAAAACCTGTTTTTGAGCCTACGTCGTATTTAATTGAATAGATTGAAGACAGGGGAGATGGAGAAAAATTTTGGACAGTCAACCTTCATAGCCTTATAAAACATAGCCTTGGTGTCAGAATCTAGAAATATCTATTCATGAGGTTTAATGCCAAGTCATACTCTGATCTTGAAATTGAACTTTAAAATCCTGCTTTGTGGCAGAATGATATGATCCTGGGACTTAACCTCTCATTACATCATTACCTTTATCTATAAAATCATATAAAATTATCTAACTCAAGGAGGCACTGCGATTTCACTGACATTTGACATCTTCATACGAAGGCTAATATAAGGTAGCAGAACATATTCCAAAACTGAAGAAAGTCACTTTTTGGTGATTCTGCTTCATAATAATTGCTATTTCTCATTTGTAAATTGGTGGTTACAGATGGGCAAAAGAAACAATTCAAATTCATAGAAAATACCAATAGATATCAGTTTTATAGATGTATAGTTTCTCTCCTTAAACCAGGGGTTCTTCACAAAGGGTCCAAGAGCTTGAATTGTAATTCTAAAAAACATTCTTGTGGGGACGTGTTGGTGCAGGTGTGGTATGTTTATTAAATAATACACAGTATAGTATGGACTTAGCAAGGGGTCCATGGTTTTCACCAGGCAAAGGGGTCCATGGAACAAAAAAGGTTAAGAACCCCTGTCAACTGTACTGTTCAACAAGAATAAAAATATTTTGAATATGAGATGCATTTTAAGGTATATGGAACTTTAGCAATTTATATCCACTTTACTTCCTCCATCACTCAGTATTACAAAGAATAGGAAAGAAAAACAGATGGAATTATTGCCACTCTTCAAAGAGCATATGTTCAAGGGGACCTTGCTACAAAACCTAATCAGCCACATGAAAATGATTTAGCTTTCTGAACATTGCACATGAGTCAACAGCACAACCAGATAATGTTGTTTTAATTCTCCAGGTTGCAGAATTATTCAAAGAAAAGAGAACTGTTTTTTTTTTTTTCCTTCAAATGATGGCTAAAGTAGTCTTTGAAGACAGTTGAATCTGGGTTGGCAAGGCAAAAAGTCAAACAGCAGATCAAAACAAGAAAAGAAAACTGTGACTAAAATGTAAGTGATGGTATGTTCTTCTAAGTTAAATTCTGAAAGTCTATGTGTACGAATTAAAGAATTTTCTCTGTAAGGTTCTCACCAGTTGTTAGATAGACCAAATAATTAAAAACAATCTGTAGAGGTTGAATTAAGGTCCTAATTTTAAAAACATTATTAGCAAGGCAGATGGTGACTTAAAAACTATCACAAATTAATGGTTATAGACACAGTCAAATCAAGCTGCCCAACTGGTATTGCCTTTTCTTTTCCTACTTCGTATGTCTCAATCTCACCACGCATGCATACCCTTTGTCTTGTCATTTCACAGTTCCTTCTTTCACCTAGAACAAGGTTGTTTATACAGAAACAGCTGTCAAAAAGGATCATCTGAAAAGAGAACGAAGTCTAGGCAGTTGGGACACAAGGATAAAGACCTGTCCCTATGTGTCTAGGACAACTTGCATCATTCCCATTTACAACCCAACTCTAATTTAGAGAATCCCTTTTTATGAAAATATTCTCTTACAATGATTTAAACACTTGCTTTTTCCAAATGATCAGACTCACTTTTCTTTAGATTTGTTTACAAAAGAACATAATTGATTAGTGAAAAAACAGACTTGACTAATGAGTAAGCTCTGGGAATAGGCTTCTAGGTATCCAAGCACCATTAAATCACACAAATAAGTTGGAACAATGACTCCAGCTGGGAAAGAACAGACTCAGAATAAGCAGTTGCTTAGGACTGTAAATTACCAAAGGCAACAGGCTCTGACAAACGGCTTCTGTGGGAGCAAGCAGAGCCTTTGAGTTGTGAGGATACCCACTTTGCTTGGGGTAGGTGAACCTCTAGATCAGGTAATCACTAAAGTTAAGCCACTCCGATGGGCTCAATGGGGGTGTGGGGGGGTGATGGATGGATATTTTAAAAGCGAGTATTCAGCATTCATGGTGCTAGATCCCTTTCACTAGCATGACTCCATAGCAGGACAGGGCCTTGGCTATAAACCAAGCTTGTTTCCCCCTCCTTCTGCCCAGCCCAGGACAGACTATCCAACTATCAGCCCAAACGGCTATCATGGTATAGCAAAGATTTGTCTTTGCTCTGGCTGCTAGGAAGCTTAGTCTATTTTTTGCTTCACTGCCAGCAACTGAGTTGGGTTATGGGTTACCCATATTTTACCCCCAAACTCGCTCCACTTTTTCTTTTTGTGCTTGGACAGCACGTGTATTTTTACAAACTGCTTCAGATCCATCTGCAGAAAGCAGTAAACAAACAAATACATAAAATGAAATCTAGAAAGAATATTAAAATGATAGAATGTGAGATCTCTGGGTCCCTTAGGTTAAACAGAGACAGCACTAGTTTAAATTGTTAACCCTGGAGACTCCAGCTCAGTATGATTAAATCCCTCAAGTATTCAACTTGCAGGGAGGTCAAACTCAGGGTAAAGGAGAGTTTATGGAAAGGTCTGAAGAAGAGAATGATTTCTTTGATCTCTGTGACATTAATGCAGAGCCACAAAGAATAATTCCATGTCTCCTTCACTGAATGCAATAGTCATTCTTGGAGCATTTTTTCCCCCTTAGCTAAAAAGCAAAACAGTACTGGAAACTGTTTTTAAAATGACCTTCACAAAGCTAGATTGTTCACAGGGGTTTTTCTTGGCATTTTATAAACTATTTTATTACATTTGGGTCACCATTTTAAAGAGATGGTAGAATCCAATGTTCATTTATAGCTTCTTTAGGAGGTTACTGAATTAAGTGGTATGGCTGTTGTGTATATAATTATGAGTCTTGAGACTGGATGTTGTCACCATTCTTAGGAAGAATAGGTCTCCCTGACTAACAAACTCCGTGACCTAAGGAAATCACTCAGCTGCTTCTGGCTTCCTGATCTTTAAACCCAGGGGGTTGAAGTAGATCATGATAACAGGACTGTAGAATTCACCCACTGCTTTCATAATCATTAGCTCTTTTGATCTTCACAGCAACCCTGAAAGGTGGGCAGGGCAGTTGTTATTTAACAGACAAGGAACCCAGGGCTCAGAGATTAATATCTTAGAGCAATTAACATAGAACACCTGAGATCAGGACCCAGTTCTGATGCTAACTCCTTTGTCCTGTCGTAATACAGTTATAGCATAACATGGTTTTTACTGAAATCTACCACACTCAATATGTGGAAAGAGAAAGGGAGAGAAAACACTAAGTGCCAATGTTGGGTATGGATTCCCAGGCTGTATGCTCTATTGGTCTGACCCGTTAGGGATCAACTTATGATCCTATAAAAATCTAACTCTAGTGAGAGCCAACTAATTAACAGCTCTGGAAAGTCATGGGTTTGGGGTGAGAATGGGTTGAACAAGCACTGCCTTGCTTCTTTCTGGTGGGGCGCTTAGCAACAATGCTAACCAGGTGGTTTCACACTGTAGCATATGCTCAACCTTTTAGTAAAGGCCATGGTCTTATTTAAAAACAAAATACCCAAAATTTCTATTATGAGCTTCCCAAATCCCCATTAAATGAAAATGAAGTATTTTCCTCGCTCCTCTTCCTATGCTGACATTTAAAAATACCATTTTCCTATTTCACTTCATATCTTTGGAGAGGAACCTATGTCATACAGCAGGGAAAGAAGAAGAAGGAAAAAACAAAAAAAAAAGCCCTGTTTGGGATTCAGGAAAACTGGGTGCTCAATCTTGCTCAACTCAGCTGTGTGATTTTGGGCAAGTTAACCTATCAGGGCCTGTTTCTACGTAGGAAATCTAGGGGTTTTCCTAAATAAGCTTTGAAATCTCTTCTAACTTTCAAATTCCATGATTCATTTCTAACTTGCGTTTCTCTTATTTAATGTTTCCTATTTGTTCTATTAGATTTAATGTCGTTCTTGGAAGCCTAGCTTAATTTCCAATTGATAGGATTTTTATTATTTGTGCTGCATGATTGTTAGTAGCAGGATTCCATCCTTGCTGCACTTTGCTTTGCTCTTCACTGTGAACTTTGCCATTTATCATATGCTGCAAGTGTTACGGATATCAGCATGCTTATGGCTTTCGTCCATTAGGATGAGAAAAATCAACTCATGCTGTTTTAAAGATTTATTTATTTTATTACATATCTCCCCTTCCCCCCCGTTGCGGCGACGCGCCGAGACTTGGTCACTGCGCAGGCGCGGCTTTCCCCGCTTGTGGGCGGCTTCTGCTTCCATCACGGCCGGCTTTTCAGTTCGCGGGTGGCTGGCTGCGCTTGATCCGCAGGCGACCTGCCCTGCCTGTGGCGGCTTTTGCCCGTCCGTGGCAGCTTCCCGCCCTGCCCACGGCGGCTCCGGCCCGCCCATGGCGGCCCGCCATTCCCAAGGCTGTCTGCCCGCCAGGAGAGGTCCCCGGGAACCGAACCCAGGGCCTCCCATGTGGTTTCCCAGCGAGCTCTTTATCCACTGAGCTATCTAGCCGGGCCCACTCATGCTGTTTTAAACAATGAAAATGATCTATTGACTCATATCACTAAAAGTGAGTACAGGTTCAGGCAAGGTTTGATCAAGGTTCCTGATCCAATTCTCTGATTTTGTCTATTCTACTCAGCTTTGT
>PVKH010005202.1:0-22387 GCA_004027955.1 Chaetophractus vellerosus
TTAAGATTTAAATATATAGAAAGCCAGCCTAATATTTTATTTCATTGCAATACATTTTCTAGGTTCTAACCTTTCAATTCAGAGACAATATGAAGAATGTGTAGAGAATTTTAAGGAAAAGATTTTGGAAATAACATATTTAATGATGTATAATGATAAAAGGAGAGCCAAAGAAGAGATGTGAGCATATACTGAAATTATGTAACCAGGTTTTTATTTAGAGCACCAATACTATTAAAAAGGAGAGGATGGAAAACTAAGAGACAGAAACAGCAACAAAATACTGTAGTAGAACCTAGGATGCAAATAAGGCACTGACACTATGAGATATTTAGCAACAGAATGGGGTCACCAATTTACTGGATAGAAAGGAAATGCCTCCCCAGGCTTTTTGCATGAACAGCTGCAGATATTATCACTAAGTGTGACTGGGAAATTAGCGGAAAATAGATTGAGCACAGTTCTTCAGCAAGATAGGTTTTAAGTATACTGAAAAGGATTTAGGACATCATGATTTGGCGGTGGTTGAAGCCATTAAGGATGAATCAGGACTCTCACAAAAATAACAGAGGAGGGGAAAAAAGCTGTCTGAGGGAGCTGCTTTGTGGATCTGCAGACCAGGAGAGTGCTGTGCATCCCCTAGTAGGGTAAGGGACAGAGAGATGAAGAAGCAGAGACGAAAACCCAAAAATTACTAACCCCCATGGCCGGGAATGGTACCCATGCCCCATTAACAAGGCAAATGGCCTGGATAAAACCTGTGGCTCACTGCATCAACTGAGAGAGGAATAAACGTCTTCCTCCCTGGGAAGAGATGGGGTGTGGCGGAGGGTGAAGAGTAGCATCTCTGCAGTGAATTTGGCCAGCAAAGCCCAATTTGAATCTCAACTCTGACCAGACCACAATCACAGGCAAGTGGAGATTGAATGGGCCACCTCCGCTGAAAGATTCGCTGGTGAGCATCATCTGCCGTCTGGCCGGAAAACTGCAAGGAGAAAAACCATTTTTAGGTGTCTCTTGTCCCAAACTCCTGGGAGTGGATCTGAGCCCCATTATTGAAACCCTAGCCCTATTCTGGTAACTTAAGCTTAACAATTTGAAAGACTTAAAAATAAGTTGAACCATAACAAAGAATAGCCGTAAAACAAAACCACTATGGAAGAGAGAGAAATGGACCATCTGAATAAATTTACCAATACACTCAGATGCCTACATATCAGCAAAAAATTACAAGCCATATTAAGAAACAGGAAGATATGGCCTAGCCAAAGGAACAATCCAAAAATCCTAATGAGACATACTATTTAAGACAATTTATCACTGATAATCACACAAATCTCCAAAATCAAATGAAAGAATTGAAGGAAAATATGACTAAAAAGATAAAGGATATTACAAAGACACTGGGCGAACATAAAGAACATTCTGAAAGCCTGCGAAGAGAAGTAACAGAACTTATGGGAATGAAAGACACAGTGGATGAGATTAAACATATGCATTATAGGTGTCATGGAAGGGGAAGAAAATAGAAAAGGGAAAATAGAAAAGGGAAACAATGACCAGAAACTTCCCAACTTTTATGAAAAGGGAAACAAAGACCAGAAACTTCTCAACTTTATGAAAGACATAAATATCAATGACCAAGAAGGACAACATACCTCAAACAGAATAAATCTGAACCAACCTACTCCGAGACACCTACTATTCAGAAAGAAAAATATGAGATAAAGAGAGGATTCTGAAAGCAGCAAAAGAAAAGCACTACATCACATATAAGTGACCTCAATAAGACTTAGTGCCGATCTCTCACCAGAAACCATGGAGGCAAGAAAAAAGTGGTATGACGTATTTAAGACACTAAAAGATAAAAAATGCCAGCTGAGAATACTGTATCTGGCAAAACTGTCCTTCAAAAATGGGGGTGAGTTTAAAGTCTTCACAGACAAATATATCTAAGAGAGGATGCTATCAAAAGACCAGATTTACAGGATATACTAAAGGAAGTGCTATAGCCTGTAAGGAGCATGGAGCTTCATCAGTCTCTCCAGGCAACGACAAATGGTGTTGGCCTGTACAGCTCGTATTACTGCACATAGCTGTAGCTCAGTCCCTATATCTGGCAGGGGGAAAATGTGGGATAATCTTCATCAGTTTCTGGGGCAATGCAGGCAGCATCAAACTTCACAGCTTACATTACCAACTGCACTCTCAGCTCCAACTCTGCAACAAACACAGGAGAAAGGACATAAAACACTTGAAAAAAAATCAGATTGGTTAAATACGAGTCACTATAAAGTTTCAAATTAAGTTGAACTAAGTATCATAGAGGGGCTGTAGCTCAAGGCCAATCTAATAGAAAGCCCTAGAATAAAGAAAGAAACTGCACCCAGATAAATAGATATAGTAAAGCAGATGCTGAAACACCAATAAAAAAATTACAATCCATACCAAGAAACAGGAAGATATGGCCCAGTCAAAGGAACAAACTAAGCCTCCAGATAACATAAAGGAGTTGAAAAAACTAATCATAGATGTTCAAACAAATCTCCTTATTAAATTGAATGAGATGGCTAAAGAGATTAAGGACATCAAGATGACAATGGTTAAGCACAAAGAAGAATGTGAAATAGAAAAATAGCAATAAATGAAAGTAAAAATACACTGAAGGCATATAATAACAGATGTGAAGAGGCAGAAGAAAGGATCAGTGAGCTTGAAGACATGCCTCCAAAAGTGAACACACAAGAAAACAAATAAAGAAAAGAATGGAAAAAATTCTCCAAGGAACTAAATTATGGCAAGACGTGCAAACATACATGCCATGGGTGTCCCAGAAGGAGAAGGGACAAGGCAGAGAAGGAATATTTGAGAAATAATCCTGTTGAAAGACATAGATATCCATGTCCAAGAAGCATAACAGACTCCCATCTGAATAAATCCAAATAGATTTATCCCAAGACACTTACTAATCAAAATGTCAAATGCCAAAGACAAAGAGAGACTACCAAGAGGGGCAAGAGAAAAACGATTCATCACATACAAGGGATGCCCAATAAGATTAAGTGCTGATTTCTCATCAGAAACCATGGAGGCAATAAGGCAGTAGTATGATATATTTAAGATACTGCAAGAGAAAATCTGCCAGCCAAAAAACTTATATCCAGCAAAACTGTCTAGCAAAAATGAGGATGAGTTTGCAATATTCATAGATAAACAGATACTGAGAGGGTTGAACCAAGCGACTGGCCTTGCAGGAAACACTAAAGGGAGTGCTACAGCCTGGAAAAAAAAAAAAACAACAGGAGAGAGAGGCTTGGAAGAGAGTTTAAAAATTAAGATTATATCAGTAAATGTAACTAAGAATGTAAAAAGAGTGTTGAACACAACATATGAGAGATAAAACCCAAAGGTCAAAATGGATGAAAAACTGACTTACAGTAATAACATTGAATGTTAATGGATTAAATTCCCCAATCAAAAGACAGAGGCTGGCAGAATATATAAGAAATTATAAGCCATCTATGTGTTATCTAAGAGACTTACCTTAGAAGTGAAGCTACAAATAGCCTGAAAGTGAAATGCTATAAAAAGATATTCCATGCATGCAGAAACCCCCCCAAAAAAGCCAGAGTAGCTATATATATATTTTTTTTCAATGAAATAGACTTTAAAAGCAAAGCTGTGGGAAGTGGGTATAGCTCAGTGGTTGAGCTCCTGCTTCCCAAGTACAAGGTCCCAGGTTCAATCCCCACTACCTCCTTAAAAAAAAAAGACAAAGCTGTTATTAGAGGCAAGGAAGGACACTACATATTAATAAAAGGGGTAATCTACCAGGGAGAAATAACAATCATAAATGTATATACACCTAACCAGGATACACCAATTTACATGAGGCAAAAATTGGCAAAACTGAAGAGTAAAATAGATGTCTGTACAATAATAGTTGGAGACTTCAATACACCACTCTCATCATTGGACAGACCATCTGGGCAGAGGACAAAAAGGGAAACAGAGCTTAAATAATATGATAAATGAACTAAACATAATAGACATATACAGAAACATAAGAGACATATACACAACACTGCACCCCAAAACGGTAGGATGCACATTCTTCTCAAGTGCTCATGGACCTTTCTTTAGGATGGACCATAGGTTGGGTCTAAAAGCAGATGTAAAAAGATTGAAATTATACAAAGCACTTTCTCTGATCATAATGGAATAAAGCTGGAAGTCAAGATCAGGCAGAAAAAGGGAAAATCCATACTTATATGGAGATTAAACAACACAATCTTAAATAATCAGCAGGTCAAAGAAGAAATTGCAAGAGAAATCAATATATATCTCAAGACAAATGAAAACAAGAACACAACATATCATAATCTATGGAATTCGTAGAAAACTGTGTTGAGAAGAAAATTTATAGACCTCAATGCTTACATTATAAAAGAAGGCCTAAAACAAATTACATAACGACACAGCTCAAGGAAGTAGAAAAAGAACAGCAAACCCTTCTCAAAGCAAGCAGAAGGAATGAATCACCCTATTATTAGTCAGCCAAAGGGGTGCTGATGCAAAATACCAGAAATCTGTTGGTCTTTATAAAGGGTATTTATTTGGGGTAGAGGCTGACAGTTACCAGGCCATAAAGCATAAGTTACTTCCCTCATCAAAGTCTATTTCCAAGTGTTGGAGCAAAATGGCTGCTGACATTTGCGAGGTTTCAGGCTTCCTGGGTTCCTCTCTTCCCAGGGCTTGCTTGTCTCTGGGTTCAGTTCCTCTGCTATCTCCACAAGGTCTCTAGACTATGAGGCTCTCTAGGCTTTGCCTTGCTCCACAAGCCCAGCTGTAGACTATCAAACAGCTAATTTCTCTTCCTGGGGCCTTCTCCCTTTCCTCACGAGCAAGCTCCTCTGTGTGTTCACTTCCAGCATTATATCTGTGCAAGAGAACACTCCAACATGAGAACTCCAACTCAAAAACTACAACTCTGTCCTTTGCCATGCCTTTTATATTTGATTCTTCACCCACCAAGGGGTGGGGCTCAAAGACCTAGTGACGTGGCCCAGTCAACGCCCTAATCATAACTTAATCATGCCCAGATTAATAGACCAATATACAAGCACAATCCAATATCTATTTTTGGAATTCATAACTATATCAAACTGCCAAACTGCTACACACCCTAACACAAAAGCATGGTAAAGATATTACAAAAAAAGAAAATTACAGATCCATTTCCCTAATAAATACAGATGTAAAAATCCTCAATACTTCCTAATCGAATCCAACAACACATTAAAAGAATAATTCGTCATGATTAAGTGGGTTTTATACCAGGCAAGCAAGCATGGTTCAACACAAGAAAATCAGTGTAATACACGACATTAATAAATCAAAGAAGAAAAATCACATGATGATCTAGATTGACACAGAAAAGGCATTTAACAAAATACAGCATCCTTTCTTGATAAAAATACTGCAAGCTAGAGGAAGCAGGAAAGAAAAAGAAATTAAAAAGGCATCCATTTTGGAAAGGAAGAAGTAAAACTATTGCTATTCGCAGATATAATCCTGTACGTAGAAAGTCCCAAAAAAACCTAAAACAAAACTAGCTAATAAACAAGTTAGGAGAGTGGCAGGATACAAGATTAAATTGCAAAAATCAGTAATGCTTCTATACACTAGTAATGAGCAATCTGAGGAGGAAGTCAAGAAGAAAATGCCATTTACAACAGTGGCTAAATATTTAGAAATAAACTTAAAGGATGTAAAGCACTTGTATTCATAGAACTACAATGCACTGCTCAAACAACTCAAAGAAGACCCAAATAAATGGAAGAACATTCCATGTTCATTGATTGGAAGACTAAATGTTGTTACAATGTTAATTCTACCCAAATTGATATACAGATTCAATGCAATCCCCCAAAAATCCCAACAACTTTTCTAAAGAAATGGAAAAACGATTTATCAAATTTATTTGGCAAGAAAAGGGGCCCTGAATACCCAGAAACATCTTAAAAAGGAAAAACAAAGTTGGAGGACTCTTACTTTGGAATTTAACTACCTACAGTGATAAAAAGAGCTTAGTATTGGGATAAAGATAGACACATAGACCAATGGAACCGAATTGATGTTTCAGAAACAGATCCTCACATCCATGGTCACCTGATTTTTGATGAGGTTGTCAAGCCCACTCAGCTGGACAAGAACAGTCAGTTCAATTAATGGTGCGAGGAGAACTGGATATCCATATTCAAAAGAATGGAAGAGGATGCCTAGCTCACATCTTATTAAAAATTAACTTAAAATCAATCAAGAACCTAAACATAAAACCTACAACTATAAACTTTTAGAAGAAAAGGCAGGGAAACACCTTCAAGATCTTGTGGTAGTTTCTTAAACCTTACACCCAAAGCAAGAGCAGTGAAAGAAAAAATAGATAAATGGGATCTCCTCAAAATTAAACACTTCTCAAAATTAAACACAAAGTCTTTTGACTTTGTCAAGAAGGAAAAAAGGCAGCCTACTCAATGGGAAAAAATACTGGGAAAACATAAATCCAACAAGGGCTTGTTATCCACATTATATAAAGAGGTCACAGAACTCAACAATAAAAAGACAGGCAACCTAATTAAAAAATGGGCAAAAGACTTGAATAGATGTTCTTTTCAAAGAGGAAGTAAAAATGGCCAAAAAGCACATGAAAAAATTTTCAGCATCACTTTTAGGGAATGCAGATCAAAACTCCAATAAGATATCATTTCATACATTATAGAATCAGAATGGCTAGTATCAACAACAATCAACCAACCAAAAAAGTAACAGAAAACTACAAATGCTGGAGAGGATGTGGAGAAATAGGAACACTCCTTCACCATGGGTGGAACTGTAGAATGGTAAACCCTCTGTGGAAGACAGAATGGCCGTTTGATCCAGCAAACCTGTTACTAGGTATATGTTCAGAAGAACTGAAACCAAGGGCATGAACTGACATTTGAATGCTGATGTTCACAGCAGCACTATTCACAATTGCTAAAATATGTAAACAGCCCAAGTGTCCATCAACTGAGGAATGGCTAAAGTAAATATGGTATATACATACAATGGAATACTACTCAGCTGTAAGAAGAAATGAAATGGGATGCATATGACAACATGCAGGAGCCTTGAGCATATTATGTTGAGTGAAATAAGCCAGACACAAAATTATAAATATTGTATGGTCTCACCAATATGTACTAAATACACTAAATACTATATATGGGCAATAATCAGTAGTAATATTTTGAGCAAACTCACAGAAGTAAACTCTAGAGTACAGTTTACTAGGAAACAGAACGTGGGTTGAGAATGAGACGTGATGATTAATGTATGTATAATTTTTAGTATGATTTATTATAAAAGTGTGGAAGTGAATAGAGTTGATGGTAACACATTACAGTGTGTATAACTAACACTGCTGATTTATAAATGTGTGACTGAAAGGGGTAGTCTGTGGATGTAAATGTCAAATGAAAGCAAACTAGAGAATAGTCTAGGGTATGTATAAAAGTGATTTCGGTGGTAGATGAAGATTGTAGTTAATAATATAAGAATGTTCTTCCTTTATTTTTGTAGCAGAGACAGCAATAAGAGGATATGAGATTTTTCCTTTTAGAGTAATGAAAATGTTATAAAATTTACTGAAATGTTGACAGCACAACTCTGGGA
Source organism: Chaetophractus vellerosus (assembly GCA_004027955.1). NCBI lineage: Eukaryota > Metazoa > Chordata > Mammalia > Cingulata > Chlamyphoridae > Chaetophractus > Chaetophractus vellerosus. Next base: position 7,717 of record PVKH010005202.1, read on the forward strand.
TAAAAATGAGAGCCACTGAGTGTCACTTTGAATGGACTGTATAAAACACGGGGCTATATAACACAGGGAATCCAGTGGTGGAAGATGGATTGTGATTAACAGGACAAATAGGGAAGTGTTCTCTCATGAATTGTAACAAACACATAATACTAATACAGGATGTTAATAATCAGGTGGGTTGGGGGGAAGATACACTAAATATAATATATGGGCAATAATTAGTAGTAATATTTTGATTATGTTCTTTTATAGTTTCTAACAAATGTTTCACAACAATGAAAGGTGTTGGTGGCAGGGAAATATATGGGGGATACGGGGGCCCTGTGTGAAGATATGCTTGTTTGTTTTGTAACTTCACAACTTTTCCTATATACATATTGTTTATGTATGTTCATGTATGAATAATACACTTCAATAAAATTTTATTTAAAAAAAGAATCATGAGCAAACTTTTCAATTAATAAATGTGTAGTAAATTGAGTTATGTTCCCCAGAAAATAAATAAATATAAGAGCCAAGACCATAAAGCTCCTAAAAGATAATGTAGGGAAGCATCTGCAAGATCTTGTAGCAGGAAATGGTTTAATAAACTTTACACCCAAAGGGCGAGCAATGAAAGAAAAAATAGATAAATGGGATCTCCTCAAAATTAAAACCTTTTGCTCTTCAAAGGAGTTTGTCAAGAAAGTGAAAAGGCAGCCTACTCAATGGGAGAAAATATTTGGGAACCCCTTATCTGATAAGGGTCTAATAACCAGCATATATAAAGAAATCCTACATCTTAAAAATAAAAACACAAACAACCCATTTAAAAAATAAGCCATTTGAATAAACACTTTTCCAAAGAATAAATACAAATGACTAAAGGGCACATGAAATGATGCTTAACATCACTGGCTATTAGGGAAATGCAAATCAAAACTACAGTGTGATATCATTTTATACCTATTAGACTGACAGCTATTAAAAAAAACAGAACTAAAAGTGTTGGAGAAGATGTGGAGAAAAGGGAACACTCATCCACTGCTGGTGAGAATGTAGAATGGTGCAGCCATTGTGGAGGATGGTTTGGTGGTTCCTCAGGAAGCTAAAATATAGAACTCCCATATAACCCAGCAATCCTACTACTAGGTATATACCCAGAAGTACTGAAAGCAGGGACACGAACAGATATATGTACCCCAATGGTCACAGTGACATTATTCACTATTGCCAAAGGCTGGAAACAACCGAATGTCCAACAACTGATGAATGGATAAGTGAAATGTTGTATATACATACACTGGAATATTACTCAGCAGTAAGAAGGAATGAAGTATCAACACATGCAACAACATGGATAAATCTTGAAGACCTTATGTTAAGTGGTGTAAGCCAGTCACTAACAGACAAATATTGCATGTCCTCACTCATATGACCTAAGTGTACCGAGCAGACTCACAAAGCTAGAGTCTGGAAGATAGGCTATCACGAGACAGAAAGGGAGTATAGTGTGGTGAGCTAATACTCAATATGGGCAAAACCCATAATAATGAGGAAGGGAGTGGTTTGGCAGTGGAAGGGGGTGATGGTGGTACAGGGGCGTGAGAGGTATTGATGATGCTAGAATGTGAGAGTGAGTAGGGTGGGGGAGTTGAGATGGACTATCTATGGAACTGAGGGGATGACTGGAGGAAGGAAAAGGTGAACTCTGGGGATTTGTAGGTCTGTGGTTGAAACTACAATGGTGGGAATATTTTTTTGACAAATATGGCAGGGGAGGGTCACTGGTTCAGGGTGTAGGTGGTAGGGGGATATGTGGGAAAGGGTGAATCTGAGGCATGCTTCTATGGAATATGAATGTGTTCATCTTCAACACAATTTTATTAAAGAAAATAAAGAAGACCAGAAAATATAAGAAAAAAAAAATGAATCATAAGGCTCTCAGAGACCTTAAGAGACTGAGAATAATGAAGTATCAAGAATGGAATCTAAGGGGGGCAATCTGACTTACAGAGAAGAACAAGTCATGATCACCATGAAGGAATTCCTGAAATAAATAAATAAAAGTAAGAGTAAATAGTTTTAAAAGTTAAGAGAGGGTCTTACAACTATTTCAGTAAATGCAGAAAAACATAGCAAAAACTCCTGGCAAACTAAGAAGAGAAAGAAATTTCCTCAATGATAAAAGATTTTTACAAACACATACAGTATCACTCTTGATGGAATACAGAAAGTGTTCAACATAAAAGATGTCTGTTATTTTCAGTTTTACTCAACATTTTTCTACATTTCTTAGAGCAATAAGGCAAAAGAAATTATATACACAGGAAATCCAAATAAATATATAGCTTTAGAATCTAGATGCAAGTTCAATCTAACAAATCTCACGTATTTATTTTTATTATCAAAATTAGAAGTCTAAATTTTTAATGGGTGCAATTAAGAGCACAAAAATATGAAAATATCTCTACAGAAATACTTTTTTTAAATGAAGGAAACTTAAAAAATCCAAATAAATGGGAGGTTATAACTGATTCCTAGATCGAGAAGGCTTAATGTTATAAAAATGTCAATATTCCCCACATTGATATATATAGATTCATAGCAATCTCAATAAAAATCCTAGCAAAAACTTTGGCGAAATGTGGAAATGCAAAGGGCTAAGAATAGACAAGACAATCTTGAAGAAAAATGTAGCGAAAAGACTTATTAACATATATCAAGAACCATTATGAATGTACTATAATGAAGATAATGTGATAGAGGCATAAGGATTTCAAATGTATCAATGGAACAGTCAGTGTATCAATGGTCAGTCCAAAAACTGACCCTCACACGACAAAGGTGACAAAATGACAATCACTTCAATAATAGTGCCTGCTTAATTATAATGAATGTTGCTACATTACATGTATGCAGAAATCCATTTCAGACAGTATGTAGATCCAAATTTGAAAAGTTAAAACATTAAAAACATAGAAAATTTTGATTTTCTAAATGATATCTTAAAATAGACACAAATTATATTAACCTTACTACATTAAAATTAAGGAAACATCTTTATCAAAAAGCAGCAAAGGAATAAAAATGCAACTCAGAGTAGGAGAAAATTTCTGAAATACATAATCTGACAAAGAACTCCCATCCCTAATAAAGAGATTCTATAAATTAATGGGAAAAAGAAACAAAAACATCTCTATAGCAAAAGCAACAGTAAACTTCAACAGAAATCATGGAAGTCAGAAGATAATGGGCAGAAATTTGAATAGGCAATTTGTAAATGAAAAAATTTAAATGGAATGACATTTTAAAAGAGGTGGAAAAAAAATGCCCCAAGTGCATTCTATATCCATCAAAAATAAGTCTTCTAAAGTAAATGCATTTTCCAGACAAATAAAAGTTGAAAACAAATTACCAACAGCATAAATGCACAAAAAGAAATGCTATATAGTTCTTCAGACTGAAGGAAAGTAATACCTGAGATAAGCACAAAACTTTAGAGAAGAATGAAAAAAACTGAAAAAGTAACTTAATGCCACAATAGTAATGTCTATTTGATTTTTTTTACACACATATAAAAGCAAAATATATCACCACAGTGGCAAAAATGAATTAAACTATATTAAGGTTCTTGCATTGTCTTTGAAATGCAGAAGTACTAAATGAAGGTAGACAAAAATTAGATATCTACTATAGTGATATCTACAGTAAACACTAAAAGAATACAAAATGGTATAACTAACAAAACTACTGGAGATAAATTGGAATAATAATGCCTGTTAAGAAGAAAACGTATAAATAAATCATAGTATTTTCACGCAATGGAACATTATGTAGCAATAGAAAGAGTGAACTACTGGCACACACATCAACATGGATGAATCTAACATACACTGAATAAAGGAAGCATAAAAGTATACACCCTACTGAAGGGATATGACAGGAGGGTAGTGATCTTGGGTTGGGTGGTGCAGGTTTGACAGGTAGGTATATTGGGAAAGGTGGGTTGGAAGGTCCAGGGAATTGGGGTAGGGTTGGTAGAGGGACCAGGTGAACACTGGTGATTTGCGGGTATGTGGTTGAAAGTACAAAGTTGGGAATGCTCTTATGGCAATATGACAAGTAAAGGTTACTGGTTTAAGGTGTTGGATGGGGGCGGGGGGCATCTGGAACAGGGCACGCCTGGAGCAGGCTTCTAGAGAGTGTGTGAGTGATAATTTTGTCATACTGTGTTTTATCAGTGGGTGGAGACCCACATAATGAGCGGGAAGGACTTGGACTCCCATACTCGGAAGGACTGATTTGTTCACAAATAGAGAGGCGGGAGTCTCCCAAGAGCATGGGTGGTTTCTAACAGGGGAGGAGAAACCAGTGTCTCAAGACCTCAAGACAACTTGTTGATGCAAGTAACTATGAATCTTGTCATCCAAGGAGTGAAGCCAGGGGGTCGCCATGGGCCCTGAGGCGAGGGCTAGGGATATTTAGCAGGCAATGATAATGTTCCAAATGACCTTACAATGGACACAGGCCATGTTAAATATCATCAAAATCTATAAAGTGTATGTTCTAAAACATAAACCATAATGTAAACCATTGACCATGGTTAGTAGCTATGTTTCACTATTTGTATATCAGTTATACAAATCAGGTATCATCCACAAATAAAGATATTAATATGGGAAGGAGGAAAAGGGGAGAATGCTGGGTATGAGAGTCCCCTGTATTTTGTATGTGATTTTACTGTGACCTAAAACTTCTTTGAAAACAAAATGAAAAATAGTTAAGACTCTGGGGAATAAACACAAGAAATTGCCACTATACAAACAGGATACCAGATACTACAGTGATGAGAGGCAAAGTGTCAAAAAATTTTTTAAAAAATATTTTTCATTATTTTACAATATCCCAATCTTTTAATTTTATTTTTAGGTTTTTAAAAAATTTTATGTATTTTATTTCTTATATTTAAACATCATTATTACTTCATTTTCCTATTAATTGTATTTGGCTATTTTAATGGCCTCATCTTTGAAGAAGCTTTGGATCACAGAAGGGTTACAACTGGGGCAGGGGAGGATCATTGGTGTGCGGTGTCAGTGATAGGGGATACATAGGAGGAAGTTCACCTGGGCATACATATAAGGTATATAAAAATGTTCAGATGTTCATGGGGCATTGTCACACTGGGTGGAGACTCACAAAATAATCCAAAGAATATTGAATTCCCATCCTGGAGAGCTCTGCCACATTCCCTAATGGAGCAGCAACAGTCCCCCAAGTGCAGGGGCAATGACTGGCAAAGGAGGATGATCCACTGATGGGACCTTGATATTTACAACTATGCTTATAAGCCTTTTCTCTTGAAATTGAAACTTAACTTATTGTTGTGGGGTGCCTAAGAGTTGCCTCCTGAGGGCCTCCCTCCTTGTTGTTCAAATATGTGGCCTCTCTCTAAGCCAAACTCAGCATATAAACGCATTACCTTCCCCCCAGCATGGGACATGACTCATGAGGATGAGCCTCTGGCACCGAGGGATTACTACCAAGCACCAACTAGCAATACAACTGGAAAAAGACTTCAAATAAATAGGGGAAAGGGCAGAGACAAATGAGTTTATATGGCTAAGAGACTTCAAAATGAGTCAGGAGGTCATCCCAGAGGTAACGCTTATGCACATCTCAGCAGGATCCCATAGACTGACAAAGTGGATACTACCCCAAATAGTGGGGCTCCTGAGGGCTCTGGAGACACCCAGGTCCTATGGTCAGGGCAGTAGCTCCGGAGTTTGTGCCTTGCCAGTGGGCCCTACTTTGGAGTTTGTTCTCCTAAGAGTGACAAAGTTGAACTCAATTATGTCTTCCCTACACATGACTCATCTGTCCCTTCTATTTAAACCTATACTTGGTGCTGGAGTTTGTAGGTGTACGTCCAAGATATTCGAGTGTTTGGGTGGCCATATGCCAGCTGTGCCTGGAACCTCGGCAGAGCTGCAACACTTACTTTACAGCTCATTGGACTCACCCAGGACAACTAAAAAGGAGATGATGATGGACAACGACCATCCCAAGGAACAGAGGGAGCCTGTACCTGCCAACAAGATAGTCCCATTCATCTTCCCCATGTGATCTAAGCCCCCTCTCAATTAGAGGTGGAGTGGACATCACCATCCCAGAATACTCAGGATTGGGGAAAGAACTATGGACTACAGTGTACTTACTGGTATTTCACTATAGACATATTTTGATTCTAGCAATGGAAGAAATTACAACATTGATATGGAGCCAGTGACCACTGGAGGCTCTGGGGACAGGGAAAGGAAGAAAGAATTGTAATATGGAGGCTTTTTCAGGACTTGGGAATTGTCCTGAATGACACTGCAATGACAGATATAGGCCATTTTATATCATCACATAACATGCAGAACTGTGTGGGAGAGAGTAAAGACTATAGTGTGAACTATGGTACATGCTTAATAGCAAAGCTCCAGGATGTGTTTATCAATTGCAATGAATGTGCCACGCTAATGAAGGATGTTTATTTGGGAGGGTATGGGAGGTGTGGGGAGTGGGGCATATGGGAATCCCTATATTTTTTTGTGTAACATTTATGTAATCTAAGTATCTTTTAAAAAATAAATTTTTTTTTAAAAGTATACACGCTAATTCTGTGCATCTGAGTTTCAAAAACAGGTAATATTAACCAAAGATGATAGGAAAATTAGTGCCCACCTTGGGGGGAGACAGGTTGTTATAGATTTGAAAAGGTCATGAAGGAACCTTGAGAGGTCCGGAAACACTAAATATCTTGATCTGGGCCATAGTTACAAGGATGTATACATGTGTTAAAAAAATAAGCAGTACAAAATTATACACTTTACATACCTTACTGTATATATGTTATACCTAAAAAAACAAAAAAAACAAAAACAAAAACCCAGACCCAAAAAGGAGGAAAACGCCATAAATGAAATAGCGAATGAATATGAGACCAGCAAAAACTAACTAGTCCTGGTAAATCCATAGCCAGCAGGTATAGAGGTTTGTAAATGGAAAATTTATAGCTTCTGAAAGGAAAGAGGTTTGAAATTGTGACACTTTATTAAGTTGATAATAAATAGCATTGTGAACAAAATCTTTACATACTTTAATGCAACTACATATCGTGCTTAAGTTCCTCAGATATCTGAAGTGAAGAGAGTACACTGATTGAGAGTAAAGTAAGATAAATTTATCAAGAGGAAAATGAACTGAAGTGATAAAATTAGAAACAGAATGCCAAGATCTTCAGAGTGACTTTCTTTGGCAGTTGACACCTTAAGACCAGCTGAGCATACTTCAAACATCCTCTTTAGCAGGATGTTCTTACATTTTAATCACCAACTTGAAAGATTATCTACCTCATCCAGAGGAATAAGCAAGTTCCAGTAGATTCAGACTCAAGAGATCTCACATTTTTCAACTGTTAAACTATATTCCTTATATCAACTATTCCAAATAAACTTCAAATATAATCCTGTACAACAGTACCCAAAGAATAAAGCTGCTTTAAGGCTCTATTAGTTAATCCAGAAAGTACAGTTGACACAGCATCTTTATCATAGTCAGGACTCTCACAAATCAAGACATATTCAACTTCAAATAGATTCTGAGATAGTAGCTATGATTTTTAATAAAACTGTTAAAAAAGAATATAAAAATATTCATCATTAATAAAAACAGAACAGTAGCAGAAATGGAAAAGCCAATCATCAAGAAATGGAGAAGCCAAGCATCAAATTTATATGGAAGGGTAAGGGGTCCTGAATAGCTAAAGTTATCTTTACAAAGAAAAATGAAGTTGGAAGACTCACACTTCTCAATCTCAAAACTTATTATAAAAACACAGTAGTCAAAACAGCACAGTACTGACACAAAGACCGACATAGAGACCAAAAGAATCGAAATGAGAGCTCAGAAATCAACCTTCACATTTATGGCCAGCTGACTTTTGACAAGGGGGCAAAGACTATTCAATTGGGAGAGAACAGTCTTTAACAAATGGTGCTGGGAAAGCTTGATCTCCATTAAAAAAAAAAAAAAAATATATATATATATATATATATATATATATATATGAGGATCCCTACCTCACACCATAGTCAAAAATCAACTCAAAATAGATCAAAGACCCAAACATATGAGCTAGAACTAGCACATTTCTAGAATAAACATAGGAAAGCATCTTCAGGACTTTGTGTTCAGCAATGGTTTCTTAGACTTTATACCCAAAGTTCAAGCAACAAAAGAAAAAAATAGATAAATGGAACCTCAGCAAAATTGAAAGAACATTAACAAGACAGTAAAAAAAAAAAAAACCCACAGAATGGGAGAAAATATTTGATACCTTTTTTGATAAGGGTTTAATATACAGAATATATAAAGCACTACTCAACATCAAAATGACAAACAACTCAATTTAAAAATTGGCAAAGGGCTTGAACAGACATTAGTGAATATACTTGTTCTTAGGAAATGTACATGGGAGTATTAAGTGTTCAAGGAGCATGATACATAAAACCTACTCTTAAATGTTTAGAATATAGATGAATTGCTTGATCAACAGCTAGATGGGTGGCTAGATGACTAGATGGGAGGAGGAATGGAAGGAAGGCTGGAGGAATGAATAGGTAGGTGGATAAAGTGACAAAATGAATGATAAAGCATATGTGGCAAAATGTTTAAAGTTGGTAAATCTGGGTATCTGGATAGAGGGTATGTTGGGGTATCTGGATAGAGGGTATGTTGGAATTCTCTGTACAGGTTTTGTATTAATTTTGCAACTGTCCTGTAAGTTTGAAAGTATTTTAAAAGAAAAAGTTATTGAGAAAAACAAAACAAAACAATACTAATATAGGTGTTAAAAATAAGAGTTGTTAATTTTGGGGGAGTTGGGAGGTATTAAGGATTATTAGGGGCATTAGAAAAGCTTCAGGAATGATGGTGGTATTCTGCTTTGACCTGAGTAGTAGGTACATGGGTCCTGGCTTTGTAATAATTCATTGAGCTCTATATATAACATTTGTGTACTTTTCTACATATCTGCTATACAAAAAGAAACAAGACATTAAAAATTAAAATACATTTTAAGTTATTTATCAAAGACAACATCAAAAAGGAAACTGAAAATTATTTAGGAAACAAAAAGCACAACATATAAATAGTTGGGTTTTGCAGGTTCAGTGTTAAAGGGAAATTTATATACTTAAATGCATCTACTAAAAAGGCATTAAAATTAATGAACTCATATTCGACAAAAAAAAGTTAGAAAAAACAGCTTATAACTAAAGATAGTTGAATGAAGAAATAAAGATAAAGGTACAAATTAATAAAACTTTATAGAGAAGATCACTGAAAAACAGATTCATTGAAAAGGTTTTAATAAAATGGATATCTATGACAAAATCAGTCACAAAAAAAAAGAAACAAATGAAAAGAAAAAGGAAGGCGAAAATAAAAAACTGTTAGGAATAAAAAGTGACATCTACAGATAGATTAAACATTTTATAAATGATTAGAGAATATGGACAATTTTGTAGAAGAAATATTAAACTGGAATTACACAGAACATTAAAAGAATAACACTTTTTGACTAAATGGGGCCTCTTTTCAGAACACAAAGCTTAGGTATTAGGAAATGTAGAAATATAATTCAATAGACCTACAGAGAAAAATTATATTACCAGCCCATAAAATGTTAAGAAGACAACTGAAAAAACTGAACTCTCATTTTCAGTAAAACAAGGCTCAATGGGTACTTTGTGCACATGATAAAATTTGTAACTCAGTCCAAAGCCAGCAGCACACATAATGAAGAAAAGTGGCAGGCACTCCCACTTAGGTCTATCTTGTTAAGTTTTGGTCAGCAAGTGTTATCCTTTTATTGTGCTGCTTATTTTTACAGATGGAAAAAAAATGAAATTAGATCCCTTCATCACATTATATAAAAAATAAATTCCAAACAGATTAGAGTACTAAATATGAATGGAAAATTTAATATTTTTATACAAAACATCTTAAAATTCCATTACACCCCTGGGGTAAGAAAATATTTTTAAAACAAGACAAAAAAGCCAAAAATAGAAACGAGTTATACCAAATGAAAAACTCTCAGAAAGAAAAACTTTAAGTAAAAAGACAAAGGGAATACTGGGAGAAGATAATTAGCAATAATTACAACAAAAGAACATCCAAAATATATGGGAAACCTTATAAAAGTCAGTAGAAGTGGAGCAGGTGTAGCTCAGTAATTGAGCACCTGCTTCGCATGTACGAGGTTCTGGGTTCAATCCCCAGTACCTCCCAAATAAAGAAAAAATCAAAATAAATAAATAAATAAATAAATAAAAAGTCCGTAGCAGAAGAAAACCTGAGAAGCCATAAATTTTTAAGTTAAAAAATCTCACTAATATAATCAGACACATACAAATTAAGATTGAGGTTTTCACCCATTAGTGTGGAAAGGATTTTTAGATCTGCAAGGAGGGAGGGAAAGCAGTCTTCTAATGAATAATGATGTAGCTAAAAAATATAGATCCTAAGATTCCATTACCCAAAATATTAATCATAGGTATATACTCTTAGAGCAGTGCGTTTTTTAAAATATATTTTTAATTTATTTTTAAAAGATACTTAGATTACATAAATTATTACATAAAAAAAAATATGAAGGATTCCCATATGCTCCACTCCCCAGACCTCCCACTTTCCCCACATTAACTTCTTTCATTAGTGTGGTACTTTCATTGCAATTGATGAACACATTTTGGAGCACTGCCACTAAGCATGGACTATAGTTTACATTGTAGTTTACACTCTCTCCCACTCAATTCTGTAGGCTATGGCAGGATCTATAATGACTTGTATCTGTCACTGCAATGCCATCCAGGTCAATTCCAAGTCCTGAAAATGCCCATATATTACACTTCTTTTTCCATCTCCCTGAATTCAGCACCTCCAGTGGCCACTGTCTCCACATCCATGATATAATTTCTTCCATTGTTAGAATCACAATAAGTCCATAGTAGAACACCAGTAAGTCCAATCTAGTCCATATTTTATTCCCCAATCCTGAGGATTCTGGGATGGTGATGCCCACTCCACCTCTAATTGACACGGGACTTTGATCCCATATGGCTGATGGATGGGACTCTCTTGCTTGCAGTTGTAGACTTTCTCGGTTCCTTGTTGTGGTGGTTGTCCATCCTCACCTTGTTAGTTGTCCTGGGTGAGTCCAATGAACTGGAGAGTAGGTGTTGCAACTCCGCTGAGGCTCAAGGCCCAGCTAGCATATGGACAGCCGAGAGATTCAAGTCTCTTGGACGTACACCTACCAACTCCAGCACCAACTATAGGTTCAAATAAAAGGGACAGAAAAGGCATGTGTAGAGAAGTCACATTTGAGTCCAACTCTGTCACACTCGGGAGCACAATCTCCAAAGTAGGGTCCACTAGCAAGGCACCAAATTCTGGAGCTATCAGAGCAGTGATTCTTAAATTGAGAAGGCATCAAAGAAGCCATGCTAAAAAAAAGATTGCTGAGCCCCACCCCCAGAGATTCTCTTCCAGTAGATTTGGGGTGGGGCCTGAGAATATGCATTTCAAACATATCCCCAGGTGATGATCTGTTGCTAGTCAAGGGATGTCACTTTGAGAAGCATTGCTATAGAGCCTAGAGATACATGTGTATATGTGCACAAAGAGAGAATGACAAGTATGTTCATGGCAGCATTATTTTTATTACTGAAAAATGGAAATTACCAAAATGTTTACCAATGAAAGAACATAGTATATAAGATATAGTGTAGCCACACAATGGATTACTATATAACACTAGTAGGAATAAACTACATATGGAGAGATCTCAAATTATTGGTGAACTGGGAAGAAATGTGTATCGTAAATATGTATGTATATATTTTAAAAGCAAACCAAAATAATATACAGTACTGTTCAATGATTTATATATTTTTTCAATGTACATGTAAAATGAGAAAACAAAGCATGAAAGCCTGGAAGTGACCTATGAGGCAAGATAAGGAAGGCTCCAAGACACTTCAGAAGACTGGTATCAGAAGCTAACAGAGGAGACTTTCCAGGACAGAGTAGTCAGTAGGGTAACAGAGCAGTTGTTCAAGGAAGGCAACTACAATTACATTATTAGTGACTTTTATCTGGATAAACTTTGAAAAGTGGAGGAGAAGAACTAAGACACTGTGTTATGGGGTGAAAGTTGATTAAGATGCTCAGAAACACCAGAGAATTTAACGTTGAATTATCTACTGTGCAGCCTGCACAGCCTGGCTGAGGTAAAATTGTTTGGTAGAGTTTTTGAAAGGCTTGCAAGCCATTCATTCCTCTAATCATTCTAGGGTTTATCCCAGGATCAAGCAAAATCTTTCTGATGACTTCTTGAACCAGGTCTTAGGCCTTTTTATTCCCAATGAGGAACGGTTTGAGGGAACATATTGCATTGATTTCAGGGCTGTCACTATGGGATTTACTATGTATCCCACTATTAAGACCAGAAAAGATCATTTCCAGGATATCTTTATACCTTCTGATGAATCAGTCTGATTTATTCTTATGATAAGAGCAAATATTTTATGTAACATTTATGTAATCTAAGTATCTTTCAAAAAATAAAGGAAAAAAAAAGGCAAATCTTCCAAAATAGAGTGTCTGCCTTTCTGCCATGGCTGTTGGGAACATCAGACACATATTTGCAGCTCAACTTAGTAACTAAGATTCTATGGTCAATATCTAAATGCCAACTTGGCCTTCTACTGATCTGTTGTACTATATTTTCAGTGAAGTTTGATTTTTTATTTATTTCTAATTTACCATCTCAACAAATGGACTCGTAAAAATCTTACAAAATCCTTTGTAAATACAGTGAGGAAAGAATACACAAACAACTTACCTGGAATTTGTTCATTTTCTGATGCTCTTGGAAAAATGTAGACAACTCTGAAGATACAGCTGGGTTAGAAGAAGAGGAATGGGGTCGTGAAAGATATGGCCTGCTTTGCAGCTCGTGGATTCTCCTACTTTAAAAAGCTACATGCACCCACTAGATACACTGCTCCCTGTGGGAGAATGTTGTAACATTGCCCCTTGAGAAGAGGCAGGAAGATGGTGAAAAACTTCTTATCTAATATGATTCTAATATAATCATGTAGCTTCTGGGCACAAAATTTTTCACTGGGCAAATGTAAGCATTTGCTTACTAAGGATTGCTGTAACAGTTTAAATCTCCCTTGGTGTTTACAAAAAAATTAAAATGACAGAACTGTTAAACACATAACAATACATGTAATGAAGGAATATTAACCGTCAAAACTGATGTAAAAAAAAGTACTCAGGGCTATGTTGTTTATCAATTTTCCAAAACAGTGCTAATCCTTTGCTTAGTTACTCCACAGTACTGGTTTGGGCATTAGGAGACCTTTTACGGTCGTTGTTTTTGCCACTAACAAATTGTAGTTCTTGATCAAGACATTCACTTTCAGGAGCAACGTTTTTTTCACTTATTTTCAAACACAAATAGCTAATTCTTGATGCTTCCTGAATGCGAGGGTAAGTCAGGATAAAGGGACATCACCATATATTAAGATGCAATAATGGACATGACTGGCAGAGAAGTTCAGAATCTAGAAAGGATGAATGGGAAAGGAAGAAAATGGAATCTGTCCAAAAGGGTGACAAGAGAAATTGTTGCAGCTGCCTAGCCCTTCTTCCCAGACCACGCCTTACCAGCACACGTCACGCACACGCATACGCTCTCGCTCGCAGCCCCGCCTCCTCCCACTCGGCTCAGAGCACACTTTACGCAGGCGCAGAAGCCTTTCTCCCGCAGCCCCACGGGTTGGGTTTCACGTAGTGCGCCGCCAGCTCAGCGCCTGGGCCGGACACGTACCCCACGAGCCTGCGCCCTAGCGTTCCGGCACGCAACACCAGCCCTGTCTCCAGCCACAAGCGCCCCTGCCCCGCTGTCCTTTCACCTCCGCCGGCGCTACAGGCTCTTAAGGTTCCAGGCAGGAAGCGTTGGGTTCCTCTCGCCGGCGCTACAGGCTCTTAGGGTTCCATGCAGGGAGCACTGGGCTCCTCCCCACCGCAGGACTCTAGCCGCCTCCCGCACACTCCCCAAGACGCGCGGGGCCCTCTTCGGCCCTCGCCCATCCCTCCGGGGCTCAACTGCCGCCCCTACGCCGCGTTGCACTTACAGCGGAAGATCCCTTAGACCCGGCGGCCCCGGGATCGCCTCCCACGCGAGGAGGCGGGCAAACCCGAAGGAAAAAGCGGAAGCGCTGTGAGGCATGTACAGAATATACAAGGCATGCGCAAAAGATCCGAATGCAGAGTCGGGCCCAGTCAGCGCCCAACGTCAAAACTACATTTCCAACCAGTCTCCGCGAACAACCCCTTTGGGATTGGCGGAGATAGGCCGCCCTACTTAGCACGTAGGGAGTTTTGGGATCTGAGATGGTAACCCCCAAGCAGTCCGGAGCACTGGTTTCTTTCAGGGGTTCCGCAAAGGTCATAGATTACAGCTGGGCTCTTTGTGCGTCCTGTGTACAATTTAGAGACAGAGCTGGGAAGGAAAGGGAAGCTGCTAGTTAATTTCACTTTTAAATGCTAAGAGTATCAGCTA
>PVKH010005203.1:0-22392 GCA_004027955.1 Chaetophractus vellerosus
ATCGAATCCCAGTGAAGACAGGAGGAGAAGGGTGAGAAGAGAGGGCAGGAAATGGACACAGAGAGTTGCCCAGAGAATGGACACAAAAACAGCAAAAACGGGCGGTAAAAATGGGTAAAAATAAATAAATAAATAAATAAATAAATAAATAAATCCTTTAAAAAATGTATAGGGGAGGAAGATATGGACTATAGTTAGTAGTAATACTTTGACGATGCTCTTTCATGATTTGTTAACAAATGTTTCACAGCAATGCAGGGTGCTTGTGGGGGGGGGTGATTTGGGGGAGCCCTGTAAGATGTTATACATGTTTGTTTTGTAAGTTCACGATGTTTACTGAACACTTACAGTTTATGTATGTTCATGTATGAATGATATACTTCAATAAATTGTTTAAAAACACAAAACAAAACAAAGACAAAAAACAACAAAAAAATCATAGACAAGCAGGGAGGGTAAAACGTGACTAGCAAACATAAGTGTTATAGCAGAGATGTACTGCATCTGTGAAAGGATGCTATAAGGATGGTAGGCAAATGTTACCACTCAGATCGCTAAAAAGGTTTCAAGATCATTCGTTGCATTACCCTAATATATCCTAGAGAAGATAGATGTATTATTTACGTCAGGGCATGTGAAAACACGTTACTCCTCTAATGCAGTGAAGGAAAAGACCAATGGTATAAGAAAGGCACAGGAGAAAGGCTTGATGAATTTCTGTTCAGAAGTATCATTCAAGTATTTATCTCTCTCTTGGACCCCCCCCACCCCGCCCCCCAGCACACGTCCAATGCTGTACCTCGTCAATTT
This sequence comes from Chaetophractus vellerosus, assembly GCA_004027955.1. Taxonomy (NCBI): domain Eukaryota; kingdom Metazoa; phylum Chordata; class Mammalia; order Cingulata; family Chlamyphoridae; genus Chaetophractus; species Chaetophractus vellerosus. Next base: position 811 of record PVKH010005203.1, read on the forward strand.
AGAAAAGTGGTACTAGTGAAGGTGTTAGGCTATTCTCCACTAGATTGGGAGGATGTAAGGACTTCAGAAAGAATAGTGCAAATCAATTCACCAGCCTCCTTAGCAAATGAGATTCCTCCAGAATTTCTCAGATGGTTTATTCACCAAACACATCCAATTGAACCCAGTCTCAAGAGACCTATTTTCAGGATTAAGAAGATATTCCTGAACTTTTACTTCATTTCTGAAGAATGGAGTATTATTTCCATACTCACTGACATTGGACAGCAGAGCAGAAGTTGCACGTGTTCAGTAACTTGGGAAATACAAGATTTAAATGACACAGTCTTCAATTCTTAATTGTACAAAATTAAAATGAATTCCATCTGCAAAAAAAAGAAAGCAAAACGTCTCATGAGAATTGAGTTCGGGGAAGATTATCAGAGAACAGAATGGTGAACATGTAGAGTATTTCACAACTTCAGTAAATGACCTTTTATTCTATCACGTATAATTCAGAACTTTCTAAGTAATTAATTCAATGTGCAGGATCATTTTTTGGTATGCTTCTCTATTACTTACATTCTCATTACTTGGGTCCATTTTTCTATATTCTATATAACCAACCTTGGATTTTCATTTGTATTGTTTTGCTGCTTTCTTTGAGGGAAATGTCTCCTATGCTTCCATCTATTGGGGAAAAAATAGATTTTGAGGAAACTTCCATGGTGAGCAAACAACCTTAAAACCAGCAAAGAAAATGAAAGAAAATCTGGACTAGCTCCCTGGAGGAAAATGTTCTTAGCATGAGTCCAATGACCTGATTTAATATGAAACTAAATGCCACTCTCCAAATTGGACATGATTTTGCTTCTAATTATATTAACAGACTTACTATTTGACAAAAAAGGAGCTTTATGTTTAAGAATAAGATATCAATAAAAGTGCTACCATAACAGTTAAACAAAATTTTCATTGGTGGATCCAAAAGATGCCAGTTTCAGCAATCCTTTGGGGGCTACAGAGATATCTACTAGGGTTTGCCAAATTTTCTGTTTTGTAATTTAAAGAGGACTTTAAATGTATTTTAATTGTATTCTTAAAAGTATAACATGTGGAAAAGTGAATAAGATATGTATGTTTGTATGTATGTGTTTGTGTGTAGTTTAAGAAACTAGCAATAAAACAAATGCCAGGTACACATCCCCCAGTTGAAGAAATAGAATACTTCTGGTACCTTAGAAGTGCCTGCCCAATTTTATCTCCTTCCCTTTGTGTCCTCCAAAGGTAAACACTCTGCTGAATGTTTCCCCAGTCTTGTCCATAGTTTATTTGTAGTGTTTTCTTGCAGATATTTATGTATGATATGATGTTTTAAAAGTTTCTCTCTCAGGAAAGGGCAGTTTTGCCACTGTTAGGTAAAGGGTCCAGGGTAAGAGAATTTGATATGAGTCTCTCCCTCACTCACAGTCTGGCTTCAATTTATACGAGACTTTACAAAAGCCCGTCTGTTGAAGTCAGTGGTGGTCAAGGTCAGAAGTGAAATTTGAGAAAATGTTGGGGTTTCCAGGCAGGCTGTTGTGTGGTCCAGCAGAATATGATTGGGAAGTGAGGTTTGAAAAGGATATGTTCCCTTCTTCTAAGCTCCCCTGGGCCAACCTCCAATTCTCATGGATAAATTCAGAGCAAAAAACTTCTTTGGAATGAAATGAGTAATCTCAGCCAACTCAGGCAGCAGAGCTTGGAAGATGGAGTGGGAACTTCATCAGCACACGGCACTGGTAAGAATCGAGGGGGTTAGACTCACCCTGGCATTCAGGGGCCACACATTGACAGCAGGGTCAGAGGTGATGGCCTCAGCGTGTTTGCCTGTTGAGCAACGCTGCTCCGGTATGGATCTCCTTGCCCTGCTGCCATGGAATGATACTTTCAGCTTGGGCTCTGTCCTCAGAATCATCCCGGAGTTTCTATGGCTTCTACCGTCTGCTGCATTTCCTCTCTCCTCTTTCCTAGCTCTCCCTTTTACTTGGTATATTCACTTGGTTTGGTGGAACTCATATTTTAGTAGCCTCTTGAGAAAGTTTATAAATAAAAATCCTCTACAAAATAATAGCAAATCAAATTCAAAAATATATACAGAATAATATGTCATGACCCTATGAATGTTGGTTCACCATTAGAAAATCATCGGTATAATTCACCATATTAATAGACTAAAGATAGAAAAGAAGCACTTGACAATATTCAACATCATTCATATTTAAAAATCTTCACAAATTAGGACTAGAAGGGTACTTCCTGAATCTGATAAAACTGTCAACAGAAAGGCTATCACTCATTTCATATTTAATGGTGGAAAATTGAACAAAGCAAAGATATTCTTTCTCCTCATTCTGATTCAACCTCATAACAGAGGTGTAAGCCCATGAATAAGCCAGACAAAGAGACAAAGACATGCAGATCAGAAAGGAAATAATAAAATTGTCTTTATTTGCAGATGATATGGTTATGTAGAAAACCCCTAAGCATCTAGAACCAAAAATGAATTTAGCAAAGTTACAGGAGCCAAGATAAATATGCAATTGTTTTTCTATATGTTAACAAAGAACAATTGGAAATTTAAACAAATTAAAGTACCATTTATAGTAGCATAAAAAACATGAAATAGTGCAGTGAGTGTAGGTCAGTGGTTGAGCATGTGCTTCACAGGTATGAGGTCCCTGATTCAATCCCTGGTACCCTTAAAAATATGCCCCCCCAAAAACAACAACAACAACAACAACAAAAAAAAAACACATGAAATACTTAGGTGTAAATCTGACAAAATATGTGCAGGATCTGTGTACTGAAAACTATAAAACTATCGAAAGAAATCAAGGAAGACCTGTATCATGAAAATATATACCATGTTCATGAATTAGAAGGCTCAGTATTGTTAAGATATCAATTTTCCCAAAATTCATCTACAGAGTCAATGCAGTTGCTGTTAAAATCCCAGCAGATTTTTAAATAGATACTGATAAAATGATTCTAGAAATGTATAGGTAAACCTAAAGGAATCAGAATAGCCAAAACATTTTTGAAATAGAAAAAAAATTCAACAATGTATACTACCTGATTTTCTGACTTAGTATAAAACAACAGTAATCAATACTGTGTGATATTGGTGACAAGATAGACAAGACAAGATCAAAGGAACAAAAAATGCAAATATAGTCAACTAATTTTGGACAAAACTACAAAGGTAATTCAATGAGAAATGATAGTTTTTTCAATAAAAGATGTTGGAACAATTGGCCATCCATATGCAAAAGAATGAACCTTGACCCATATCTCACAGCTTATACATAACTTACCTCAAAACAGATCATGGACCTAAGTGCTAAATGTAAAACTATAAAACTATTAGAAGAAAAACACAGAAGAATGAAATCATTGTGACCTTGAATTAGAGAGTTTTTAGATGTGACACCAAAAGCTCTACCCATGCATAAATATTGATAAATTGGATTCATCAAAATTAAAACTTTTGCTCTTCAAAAGACATTGTTGTTATATCAGTGGGTGGAGACCCACATAATGAGCGGCAAGGTGGTGGACTCCCATCCTGGGGAGGTCTTCTATCTTCTCAAATAGAGGGGCAGGAGTCTCTTGAGAATATGGGAGGTGCCTAACAGGGGATGACAGACCAGTGTGTCAAGCCCTCAGTCTTGTTGCAAGTAACTATGAATCTTGTCCTTCAAGGACTGAAGCCTGGTGGTTATTGTGGGCCCCGAGGGGAGGGGGAGGGAGGAGTAGCATAGATGGAATGGGGGCATTTGGGGAGCGATGGAAGTATTCTACATGATCTTGCTATGATGGATACAGGCCATGTTGAATTGCATCAAAATTTATAAAAGTGTATGCTCCAAAATGTAAACCATAATGTAAACCATTGACCATGGTTGGTAGCTATGTTTCAATATTTGTACATCAGTTGTAACAAGCGTACCATCTACATATAAAATGTTATTGATAGGGGAAGGGGGAAAGGGGGGAGGATGTTGGGTATATGGGGGACCCCTTTATTTGGTACATGACTTTTCTGTAACCTAAAACTTCTTTGAGGACAAAATGAAAAAAGTAAGACACTGGGGGAATAAATAGAAGAGAATGTTACTTCTATTATGGGCCCTGAATCTCAACAGATTTGCAACACCTACTCTCCAGTTCAATTGGACTCACCCAGGACAACTAACAGGCAGGTGATGATGGATAGCTACCATACCAAGGAACCAAGAGAATCTGCAACTGCAAACAAGAGAATCCCATCCATCAGCCCTATGGGATCACAGCCCTCTCTCAATTAGAAGTGGAGTGGACATCACCATCCCAGAATCCTCAGGATTGGAGAATGAACTATGGGTTAAAGTAGACTTACTGGTATTCTACTGTAGACTTATTGTGATTCTAGCAATGGAAGAGATTTTTATCATTGATGTGGAGGCAGTGGCCACTGGAGGTTCGGAGGGCAGGGAGAGGGAAGAACAGGTGTAATACAGGGACATTTTCGGGACTTGGGAATTGTCCTGAATGACATTGCAATGACAGATGCAGGCCATTGTACATCTTGCCATAACCTACAGAATTTGGTGGGAGAGAGTGTAATCTACAATGTAAACTTTAATCCATGCTTAGTGGCAATGCTCCAAAATGTGTTCATCGATTGCAATGAATGTACCTCACTAATGAAGGATGTTGTTAATGTGGGAAAATGTGAGAGGTGTGGGAAGTGGGGCATATGGAAATCCCATATATTTTTTATGTGACATTTGTATAATCTAAGTATCTTTAAAAAATAAAAATTTTAAAAATAGGGGAAAAAAAAGAATGTAACCACAAGACACAGAAATAGATAAAATATTTACAAATCATTTCTAACAAGGGACCTGTATCCAGAATGCATACAGAACTCTTCAAAATACAATATTAAGAAAATGAATAACTCAATTTTAAAAATGGGAAAAATATTTAAACAGAGACCCATTAAAGAAGATATATGGATGGGAAATAAACACATGGAAAGAAGCTCAGCATCATTGTTCAGTAACAGCTGTATACTTTGAAACCACCATGCACACAGTTATGGATGGAGTTGGGTCCCTCTAAAAGGCGTGCCTGCAAATGTCAACATATTTGCAAATAAAGATCTTTGCAGATGTTGTTAGTTGGGATGAGGCCAGATGGATTAGGGAGGGCCTTTAGGCCAATGTGACTGCTGTCCTTACACACTGAGAAAATTTGAATACAGATGGTAGGACAAAAGCAGAAGCACAGCCATGTGGTAGGGGCACAGACTGAGTTGAGCCATGGGCCAAGGGGCACCATGGACTGCTGGCTGTTCACTAGAAGCCAGGAGAGGAATGGAATAATTCTCCCCTTCAGAGGAAGCGCAGCCCTCTCCGTACCTTGATTTCACACTTCTAGCTTCCAGACCATGAGATGATAAATATCCATTATTTAAGCAAAACTCGTCAGGGGTGCTTTGTTACATCTCCGGCAAACTAAGACACATATCATTATACAACGATATGAGACAGACAGAGAGAGAGGGAGAAAGGAATAGCCAGAGGGAGGGAGGAAGAAAACTGGTGTTACCAAATACTCTTCAAGGGTCAAGTTATAAAAGACAAGGAAAGACTGAGGAATAGATGGGAAAAGACCAAGGAACATAATAATTAAATGCGATATGGGAGCCTGAGATGGATCTCAAGACAGATAAATGGATGAAACTGGTGAAATCTGAGTAAAGCCTGGAGTTTAATTAATATTAATGTGCCAATGTCAGCAGACCTGCACCAATAAAACCTATGAAAAGGAGTTCTTTGTGCAAAAGAATTTGATTCTAATCAGAACAGAATTGCATGAAGAAATGAAAAAACAAAGGAAAGAATAAGTATACAGGTAAATGAATATTAACTTTATAAAACAATGTCTTATATGGTATAAAATACCTGTAAAATTAAAACATGAAAATAACAAAAGATGGGAAGTTAAATGCAGTTAAAGTGTTGTAAAGTCCTTACATTGTCTGGGAACTGGTCAAAGTTCGACCTTCTAACAGACTTTCTATTAGGCACTTATAAGTCAGAAGGACGTAGTGTAATACCTAAGGCACCACTGAAGAATAAGAAAAGCAGGTGTAACTAACAAGTTAATGATTAGAGAGGTGAAATAATAAAAAGTTCTTAATCTAAAGAAGCCAAAAAGGAAAGAAAAGGAAACAGAACAGGATGATAAATAAAAAACAAATGGTAAAAAAGAGAATTCCAATCTAATTATATCTGTAATCAGACACAATATAACTGAACTAGTTATTTCAATTAAAAAACAAAGATAGTCAAGCTGTGTGCAAAAAACCAATCGATAAATCCCTTACAATACCAATCAATTTTAATAGATATTAAAAAGCACAAACCACCATTTCTTTAACTTTCTTTATTATACATTACTTTTCTATTTAATTAATTTCAATTTTCATCTCCATAATTTCCTTCTTTTTGGGGGGAAGTGGGGGTGGTGCTATTTTTTTCAAAGGTCTTGAGTTGATGCCCCAAATATCACTTCTCACTCAAACTGGATACACAAACCAGACAGACAATTTAAGATTATGTTTTCTGAGTGTAACCTTTTCTATGATCCCTGTTGATAGAAAATTAAAATTGGGTCATTGCACTGACACCATGACACTTGAGAAGCCTGACAAGAAATCCTAGCTGGAGAAAGGACAGTTCATATAAAATTGGGAGTAGGTGAAAAGTAGAACCAGGATTTTCTGAGTCCACTTTGGATTCACCTTGGCACTTGAAGAAATTATCAGTATCAGATAAAGATTACTAAAAACACAAAACTATACATTATTTCTCATCAAGAGTAGGAAACTATATATTTGTGCCATAGATGTAAGCCTGAAAATGGCATATAATATTTGTTACCAGCTCCTTGCTTTCTGCTGATGTTTGTTTCTGTGCTTATTTCCTTTTGCCTGTCTCCCTCCATTCTTATTTGGTCAGAATTTTTATCCATCCCCAACACCTAGAACACGGACTGGTACACCAAAAAACCCTCAATTTTTAATTGACTAATTGGCCAACTCCATATTATGGGTAGGGGAGAGGGAAGTAGGAAAAGGAATCACAAAAAAAAAAGTATCATGCAAAGCATAAAATTAAGTGGGCTTTAATTTTGGCCAGATGAGAGGAGAGTCTGAATGGGCTGTCAAAACCAAAACCAGAAGGTGATATCTGAAACTTGAATGTTGGTCTGGGTTGGAGCCCTGAAGGGATAGTGGGCCCAGAAATTTCAATTCTTATTGTCTACGCAAATCCAGACATGGTTGAACAGGTTCTGCAAGCCATTGGATTTTGGTGGACATACTGTGAAGGACCCACGAGCTTTCTGAGAACTTTTGGATTTTATACATTCATCATGGTATTAGTGCCAAAGAAAATAATGTTGGCTTATCCTGGATCATCTTATAACTGAGTACTGCCCATGTACTGCCATGTAATTCAAAGTTTGAAGTATATTTGCATTGACAATTGTGTCACCAAGAGTCATGTAAAGATGTGTCATTTAAGATTAACATCCTGATAAATAAATATATATGGATCCATTAAATAGGCAAGGCCTAATGTAAAAATGTCAATCAACTCAGATTACCAGTTATAAAGACAAAACTTCACTCTTGTAATGAAAATATGCCATTGAAAAGCCTTGTCATAGTGTAAGCCTTTAGCTTCCTAAGAGCCTGACTTGATGTTCTGAGATGCCCTTATTGGGTTGCTGTACTTGTTACTTTAATTGTTGTGTGCTAATGATACAAGCTCAGAGGTGAACTTAATGCAATGCACAACAACGCCCTTGACCCAACAGCTGGCTCAACGGTATGACTACCGCACATTGGGCTAATGAAGGTTTTGACGTCGCTGGAATAAGATGAAGCCCTGGGAAAACCAAGTATCACGCAGAGATCATCACTATCAAGCCAGGGAAGCTGAGCAGTCACCAGCTTATATTAACAGATGCCGAATTTATTCTATCCCTGTGCCAGTTAGAACGTGTCTCTCAGCAGTAGGGATATTCGTTAAGAAGCAGCTAAGAGTCTTTAGCTAAAGGCAATTTTAAAAATTAAGAATAAATTTTGCAGTGTACTAAGTTGATTCTAAAGAATGTAACAGGAGTTAAAAGGATAATGATGATGACTTGCATGATAGTACTGGAGGCCCAAATGAAGAGTTAAGAAAGTGATATATAGAGCACAAATTATCATCTTCCACCGATGAATTCCAGCAATGTTTAGCTTCAGTCGAAAATCATCCAGCGCTGAATTAATGTTGCTGTTTGGTTTTCCGAAAGTTATTAAAGGTATTCATTTAGTAAACATGATTGGTTTTATAAACAAATAAGAGCTACAAGTACAGGGAAATTTTACATGTGAAAATGCCATAATAACTACAATAGATCAAAATGAGATGCAATGAGGTTTTTTCCCCTTTTAAAAGCAGCCCATGTTTACTGTCATTTGAAAAACTCTTCAACTCTGGAGCATTGTTCAAATTAATGAAACCCACACTTCAGCTCTGCCCACATAGATGGGAATCTCCTGGGGTGAGGAGCCTGAGGGCATACCTTTTAAAGCATTGTGGGTGAGTTTTTAATTCTAGATATACCACGACCCCATCCTCCACCATGGCCAAGTGTTTTCGGCTCCTATTCATCTCACTGATCTTTCCAAAGTACAACTTTGATGATTAATCAATATTTCCTTTCCAGTTTATCACTTTTTGTTTTGTAATTTTGGTTTCTTTCATGTACTTTCCTTAAATGATTTCATTGGTTTCCCACTTCTTGAGATGGATACTTAATTGATTTATATTTATTCCTTAAAAAACAATAAGATCCCTTAAAACATGCCTCTCGCTTCCAAGTATTTTTGATATAGAGTATTTTTATTATGGTCATGCCTTAATAGTCTAGAATTGGAGTTTTGATTCTGCCCTTGACTTAATACTTCTGTATGATAGTTGTTACTATGGATGTTTTTACTTTAAAATTTCAAGGAGATAGATTTGGTTTGGGGTAGCTAAACCTTAGTAACATCTAGATTGTTCAGTATGGCATTGAGGGTAATGAGTGATCCTTCCATATTTTTTAATTCATTGAGAGCTTTGATATGTTTTTAGAAATTCTAAGCATACCTATTAAAGTAAGCTTATTGAGTATATTCTTCAGCCCTCTCCAGCCTGCTAATCATTGCCTACTTATCAATTAAAGGATTGAAAGGAATGGGAGAATAGCAAATTGCTATTGTGGTTGTGTCAGTTTCTTCTTACGTTTTTAAGAGTTTTAGTTTTATTGTGATGTTGTATTATATTTCACATAAAGGTTTCTGAATGCCGTAATTTCACTGTAGAATCCACTACCTTGTATTAACACAACCTAACCCTCTGTGTTATTGGATGCTTTGCCTATTGAATTGCATTTTATCTGATACTAAAATTGCTACCGTGACTACCAAATTCACCAACCTGTTTGTTTTACTTTGCATTTTACCAGTGTATTATGGTGTGTTCCTTTGTTTAACGTTTCTCTATCATTTTGCTTAGCGGCTGCGGTTGTATATAGTCAAATTTTAAGTTGTTTCTCAATATGTGGCTTTTAATATGATCAGTCATATGCATTAATATATGTGAATCTGTATTTATATGTTGCTATGTTTGTCTTACTTTTGACTTAGAGTATGCATACCCTTTTTTTATGCTTTTTTCTCACCTTGTGAACTTATCTGTTATACATATCTGATCCTCTGTTCTGAGCACCTTTATATCCTTTTTGTCATTTGAAAGTTAAAATTCTTATTTTCATTCTACTTGTACTTAACTGTATATTAAAAATTTTTGAAAAATGTTGTCAATATAAAGAATGCAACATCCAATATTACCCCCTCCTTGTGAAAGATGAAATATTTAGGACACATTTGCGCAGTCTGTTTTCTACCACACCTTCCAATATTTTACACATTTTCTGCAATTTCATAGGAAGAATTTTAATTTTTTATATTATATTAATATAATATAAATATTTCTACAGTTATTTTTAATGTGAGCATTGTTTTGTAAAAATACTGACAATTATTTAGTTGTAACCGGTTTAGTTGATTAACATTATTAATCTTTCTTCCTCTTTTGACTAATTTCTGTGGTTCGTTTCTCTTTTGCATGACAAAGTTTTCAAGCAGGTTTTTTCCAGGATATGTGGGCAATAGAAATTCTGATTTGTGTTGCTCCTCAACATGTCTTCCAGTAAATTAACACATGACTTTATTGCATGCCCAATAATGGAAATCTTTGGGTCACAGATTTTTTTTCTCAACCTTCAAATTATTGCTTCGTTTTCTTGTTTCAGATTCCTTTTCTTTATGGCCTCCAGTACCTGAAACTTTTCTTAAAAACATCGGTGTAATCAAGATTTGCCCTGTAAAGACTAATCCATGGCTGCCCATGTGCCCAGCTTCTGATATTGAGCACTGGAACTTATAATGAGGCTCTCCTGGGGGTATTTTCTTTTACTTACTAGTATTTTTCATCACAGTTACTAGGCCCTTTACTCAATCTGCACTAGTCATTCTATATTGGGAACGTTTCTTTACATTACTTGACATGTTTCTGGTAATTATATGGATCTTTCCATATTATCATTTGTTCAGTTTAATAAATATTTGGTGCAGGTGGGCTTTTCCCAGGGATATTTGGGTTGGGATAGGCAGACTCTAGGAAAAGTATTTAGAGGAGGCTATCAACAGAATCCACCTCTTGTCATGTCCTTCTACCTATTGGTCTTATGGGTCACTGGCCACTTCAACTGAGCATATCCATTGACCAAGTTGACTCAACGCAGGGAAGCCTTGGTTTTGTGACAGAGTTGTAACTGCCAGATAAGGCTGGGTCCACCAAACAGCCTATCTCTCCTTACTCTAAAATTACTTCATTCCAGAGGGAAGAACACTCATTCTAAGTGTCACCCCCTCCTTGGACCAGTTCCATTGACTCCTCCTGCCAGAGACCTGCACAGACCCTCGATTATGCCACCGCACCTTCTGGAAATCAGACACTGGATAAAATTGCTTCCTCTGACGCAGAGGAATTGAAGAGGCGATGCCTGATGGTGCACCTGCTCCAGGGGCAAGAGCCCGGCAGATTGCCAGCAACACGGGCTTCTCCATCTGGTCTTGGCAGGAAATGTTCTTAGTAGCTCCGAGACTGCTAAGGCACATCCCCAGTGGGTCTCTTTTGCTGGAGAGGTTTCTTTACGATCAGAAAAACTGAGAGTCCAGGGTCATTTTCACGTGGTGATATTAGTGTCTTTCCTAACACTAAGCCTTCAAGTCCAGGTCTTGGTCATGAAGCTAGAAAACCCTAACCTAGCTGTTCTTGCATCTCTACCAACCTCCCTGCTATCAGCTGGGAGGAACAGATCTTAGTTGCCAACTACTGCCAGCATGCTGCCTGACACCTTGCATGCCCTTTCAGACTGAGATCAAAAATCCAGCCCAGGGCTTAATGGAGCCAAGGCACAATTACCTAGGCAGTATAACATGGGCTACCAAATAAAAATGGACTGAGAAGAAAAAGCACTGAGTTAAATCCAGAGTAACTGATTCAGAGAGAATTCTAGGTTAACAAGGAGTGGTTTCTGGAGTAAAAACATAAACATTTACATAAACAGCTTTGAATGTAATGTTTTGTGGTGGCAGGAAAGGGTCCACTCTGACAGACAGAGCTGGAAATTTCCTTTTTCTGTTCATTGGCAATGGCATTTTTCTGTTTTTAAAGTATTAATTTAATAGGCTTAATTTATAGGAAAATCTTTTCATTGAAATTATCAAATTTATTAGCATGAATTTGTGCATGTTATCCTCTAATAATTATTTTCCAGATATCATAGAGTATATTTACTTCCCCATCTTTAATTTTATGTGTTTTACTTATTTTGAATTGTATTTTCTAACTTATGTGCTTCTCCTCCCAAATTTATTTTCCAGAGAATTGTCTAGGATATATTTTAGAAGCCAACTTTATAATTATTAAATTTATTGCTTTCTTTCTACTTATTTCTCTATTTCTGATTTGATCAATTATATTTCAATCCTCTGTAAAGACTGTTACTTTTTGGAAATTGTGGCACTTAATGAAATACATAACTTTCTTTTTTTTCATAAATTACTCTGCCTAAAAATTATAGGGACTTTGAATAGACACGTCAAAAGGGAAGATGTACAGTGGCCAATGAGCACATGAAAAAGTGTTCAACATTATTAGTTATCAAGTAGATACCAGTGAAAACCACAACCCATCTACCAGAAAGGCTAAAATTTAAAAAAAACAAACAATAATAACAACAAATGCTGATGAAGATGTGGGAACTCTCAGACATCGTTTGGTGGCAATGTAAAATAGTACAACCACTTTGGAAAATCTTGCAGGTGTTGGTGGTAGGGTGATATATGAGATTCCTGTACGATGTTATGCTTGTTTGTTTTGTAAGTTCACAAATTTTACTATACACTTATTGCTTATGTATGCTCATGTATGAATAATATATGTCAACAAAAAAAATTTTTAATCTTGCAGTTTCTTATAAAACTTAACGTGCATCTAACCTGTGAACAAACAATTCTACTCCTGGATATTTATCCAAGAGAAATGAAAACACATGACCACAAAGACTTACGTGTAAATGTTCATAGTAACTCTTTTCATTATAGGTAAAGCCACAGGAGAATGGCTAAGCCAACTGTGAACTATTCTTAGATTGGAACCCTCACTACTCAGTACTAAAAGGAATACAAACATCCTATGCAGCAACATGGGTGAATTGCAAAAACATATTGCTAAGTGAAAGTAAGCTTACACCAAAGAGAACATACTATATGATTCTATTTATATTAAATTCTAAAATAGGTCAAATTAACCTATGGATTTAAAAAAAGTCAGAACAATGATTGCCTTTGGATAAATTGACCAGGATGGAACCTAAAGGGACTTTCTAGAGTTCTATCTATTGTTCTATGTGTTGATACAGGCTTGTAAAAATTGCTTATGGTACCCTTAAGACTTGGCATTCCACTTTATGTAAAATTTATCTAAAAAACAAGAACCACAGACAAATATTGATAAGACAGCTGAAATGTGTAGAGGTAAACCATATTGATATCTACAACTTGGAAACATATAGAAAATTAAGGTGGACTGATAGATGGATAAATGGGTGGATAGATTTATATGTATGTTATAAAGCAAACATAACAAAATATTAACAATTATAGAATCTAATTTGAAGGTATATGTATGCTTATTATTCGATTCTTTCAATTTGTCAGCATATTTAATTTTTTTCATAATAAAATATTGGAAAAAATACCTTTGGGCACACTTTTGGTCATGTCCTATGAGATTTAAGACCTAGAGTTTTTTAAATTTTATTTTATAAAGAGTTAGTATTGTCTTCTTGAACATGTGTGTGTGTGTTTTGGTTTTGTTTTTCCAAAAGAGGCCATCATTGTCATCACATATTACTGGATATCCCCATTGTGCTGGACACTGGGGGACAGTTCATATGTGGCTGTTCAGATGTGGCTGTCCTGGTGCTCATGGAGCTTACAGTCAAGTGGTAAGCTCTACTCTTACCCCATTGTTACCAAGAGGAAATGGAAGCTCGGGGGTTTGATGTGTTTGTGTGTAGTCATTTCACAGTATCTAAAGAAACAGTTATACTAGACATTAAAACCCAGCTCCTGAAGGGCAGGGGTTGGTGCTGAAGGATGAACTCAGCACAGTGTCAGGCATAAGTTTTATTAATTGGGACTTACAGACAGGAGAGATTCTCTCTGATAGCAGCGGTCCAGAGACTGAAGATAGCGCTCTGCAAAGAGGCAGGAAAATGAGGGGCAGTACATAGTATCTCAGAACAAAGGCATTTCATAACAGAGTTACATAAATGGGGTCTGGTGATGTTATCATAAGAAAGAACTGTACAGCCTGGAGAAAACTGCAGTCTACAACGCCATCTGCACATTGTTTCCCTGTGAGGAGGTTTGTTACATTTTAACTTGTGTCCTGGGACATGCAGGCAGCTGTGTACTGCTGGCTAAGTTTCCCGGAGGGAGCAGACCCACGGGACCCCCACGCTAGAAATACTACTGGAAGCTACCCAAGAGAAGTAACTCTTTATGACCATCCAAAATGTTTGAAATAAAACTCTGCTCAAATCCTTCAACAGAGGTAACTGCTATTCTCCCTCGACTGCAGACAGAGGCTTTAAAATCTCAATCATTCCAGGCTCCCCTGATCAACATCTTACAATGATGCGGATTGAAATGCGTCCCCACAAAGCCATGTTCAAGTCCTAGCTCCCGGTCCTTTGGATGTGAACGTGGTGGTAAATAGGATCTTTGGAAATGTTATTAGTTGAGATGAGGCCAAAGTGAGCCAGGATGGGCCTTCATCCAATAGGACTCGAATCTTATAAGCAGAGGAGATTTGGGCACAGTGAGGTGGAGACGGAAGGGGAGAGAGACGGCCACGCAGTGGAGGCATAGAGGGCCTTATGGGTTGCCTGTGAGCCAGCAGTGGAATGCTACAGCATTTGGAGAAAGCATGGCCCTGCTGACGCCTTGACTTTGGACTTCGAGCCTCCAAAACCATGAGACAGTAACTGCTTTTGCCAGTTGGTCTGTGGTATTTGTTACAACAGCCCTGGCAAATGAAGACAGGTGGCTTTCTTTCAGACATGGAATAAGATCCAAAGTCCTCATCTTGACTGTGTCACATGACCCTTGGGGGCTGCGCTGTGACCTCACCTGCACTTTCCACCACACAGCCTTCTTGCCAGTCCTTGAACCTACCCACAGGAACCTCTCTCTGAGCCTTTGCCTTGCTGCTCCGTCTTCCTGAACTACCTCTCCCCACAGACACTTTCATGGCTGGCTCCCCCAGGCACTTCTCATCGGCCCTTCAGAGAGGACTTCCCCCACAGCCCTCTGTAAAGAACGCCCCCCTGCAGCCCTGTCTCCTTAACCTGACTTTTATTTCCGAGGGACTATAAATCATATCACAAATGTGCCAATTGTTTTGCTGTACTTCTCCAGCTAGAACTGTGACCGATCTGTTCACCGCTATACCTCCTGCACCTGGAAGAGTGGCTGTCACTTAGTGGGACCTCAATGAAAATATTTTAAATGAGTAAGTGAACTGCTGCATGATGCAGAGGTAACTTGAGACTCTTGCGAAAATCATCAATATGATCTTTATAAATGATGATGTCTCTTGGGCTACACCAGAAGCTGGACCCTGTGGTTGCCGCCTCGCTCTGCAGGACTCGACTGACCTGGAGCCTAACTGGAATGGATGATTATGAAACAGTTAGGAAGCAGGCTGGTGTGTGCTTCAGCCTCCAGAGGAAACAGATCCCTAGTGGGAAACGGGATGGCATTTATATAATCCTTGTGATTGAGCGTAGGCAGGTGTGCCACGCGTCTGTGCTCTGATTCGCCGGCCACTCTGCAATCACGACGCTGTACTGCTTCATGGTTGGAGACAGAGGAAAATGAAGGGCAATGAAATTAAATAAATCCATGGTATAGCCTTTACATTTTTGTTGCTTGTAGTCAGAAGAGAAATACCTCACAAAATGAGAAGAAGCAATGAGTGTAGTCTTAGTGGTTCATATTTTGTATAATGTGTAAAGGTACTAAACACTCCTCAAAATGGTCCAAAAATATTCAAAATTTGATGATTCATACATAAAGCACTGTAATTTTTGTTAGAAAAATCAATAATTTTTTAAAAGAATGACAGAAATGAACTGATTTTCAAAATTCTGGAAAGGGTCAAAATATGCTAGTCAAAAAATATATATATCAAAAATACAAAAATGACCAACTTTATCATGTGGCCAAAATTCAAGTATGATTATTCATTGTTTACCTAAGTTTTATGTGGCCATGCCCTTAAAAATTGGCTAAAATATCTTTGACACTGAGGAGAAAAATATAAATAGGCACTTAAAAGAATAAATACTTTTAAAAGGGGTTTAAAGCATCTTATCAAGCATAAAATAAGAATAGGTTATAAGTACAGGCACAGGATAAATATAACTTTTAGATAAGTGTATCACTAGCCTAAAACCAATTGTCCTTAAGTGAATGGATTTTAAGCAAATTAGTTTTAGGCAAATTGGTTTGCTCCTAGCTTGGATGCCGTAGGTATTCAGTAAAGGTTAGTGAGATTGTAGTAAGTTATAGGGAAAGATTTAAGCTGAATTATTGTCTGTTGTCATTGCTTTATTTTTTTTAAGAAAATTTAACATGATTAAAATACTTTTATATTAAAAGGCTCAAAAATCTTTTTACTATTTGATAATTTTAATACCTAAATTTATGGGATTTTATCCAACAATGTTCGTTAAATAAGACTTTCCTGAAATGCAAATTGGAGCAGTGAAAGTAACTATTATTGCTCTCTAATAGGGTCAGTGATTAACTTATAGTTTTACAATAAATACATTGCTATGGAACTCAATTCAATACAAGAAATATATTTCAGTGCCTGCTAGACTCACTGTAGGAAATAAAGATTATTAAAAATGTTTTCTACTGCAGAAAGGCTTTGGCCGGTCAGGGAGATGGGGTGGAGTGACAACGGTTGGGCAAACACTGAGGAATGTAACTCTAAAAAAACTAACCCTAGTAGTATATTTGATAAAAGATGCACAAGAAAGTATTGGAAGAGCCCAAGAAAAGGAGAAAAATATTACAAATGGAAAAACTTAATGAAAGAAATAACATTTGTATTTGGCTTTGGGAATGGGAATTATCACAGGTAGAAAAGAGCAGGGAAATGAAAGGGAGCAATATAAGTGAAGAAAAACACAGAACAGAATACAGAATAGAAACAACTGGAATAAACAGATTGGCTCATGGGATAATATCAGGAAAGTTTGGAAAGTAGCTTATGATATATTTTGAAAAATGAGACTTGGAAAGTTTAAACAAATCATCAAGATACTGAATTCCAGTGTTCAATGTAAGTTTTGTTGTTTGTGCACTCATGCACATTTATATATATTCAGGTCAAAGTTCTAAAGGTTGGCAAGCTTACTAACTATGCTAGTAGGTGGGAGAAGAAGAGATCTTGACCTTGGTTTCTATGGAATGTGACAGAGAAGTTCCATTTTTGCGTTCCAATGTTGTTTGATTCTTTTCTTCAAATATCTTGAGAATTTGAACATATTGTTTTAAAATTTTTCAGAATGTTTAGTAGTTTTAAAAAAGTCTGTGGTCAGGATTGTCCTAGCAGCTCATCATTTAAAACTTATCTCTGCTTTGCTGCTTGATGTCATGCAATTCTTAGAATACCTAGGTCAGGTGGAATTGTGTTTAAGCACTCCATTAAGGAAAATCCTTTTTCTAAGCAAACATTTAAAAATCTTTTTTCAGCTTGCATTCTTCTCTGACAATTCAGCATGTAAAATCCTTCATCTCTGCTCAACTCACAGGCTTTCTCCTCTCTAACCAGCCCTATTAGCCAGCTCACTCTGGGGCTCAAACAGTACCAGGCATGGCAGCCATTTTCCCTCACATCACATGAACTCTCTTTTCCAATATTTTTCCACATCACCCGTTTATTTCTTTTTCAGATCTGTACAATGTAAATGCATTGTGCAGATCTGAAAAAGAAAAATAAGAATATCCCCAGCTTCCAAAAATAACATAAAAGAAACTGAAAATATAATGATAAATGGGTGCTGAAATCACAGCTGCCCTGGGGCTCTGTTGATCTTAGACCAAGAGGTTGGCTTTTAATAGCTACCTAGGTCAGGACACCATTTCAGGCTGTGCAAATAAGGCATTAAAACTTGAGAATCTCCTTAAAGTTGGGACCATTTCACTAAGTGAAACAGTGAATCTGAAAATATCCTCTTAAGAGGCACACAGATGTTGAAGAAATGTATCTGCTCTAGAGCTGCACTATGGGTGAAAAATAAAAACTCTTCAAAACCATTCTCACCACAGGCTTGCCCCACATGGATTTATGATTCAAATTTATACTACCTTCATGGTCCAGGAAACCCCAAGATACAAAATTAGCCAGAAACAATGCTGGGCTTTTAGTGCCCCAAAGCTGTTACTCTCTAAAGTAAATTATTTCATGCCCCCCAGTGCAGTATAAATTTCAGCAATAAAATATTAAAATATCAAATTGTCCAGTTTTCAACAAAAGATTACAAAACATGAAACAGAAAGTGATGGCCCAGGCAAAGGAGAAAATTAAAGCATTAGAAACCATCAACAAGGAAGACCAGACCTGGGACATACCAGACAAAGTTGCTATTTTTGTTTTTGTTTTTTTGTTTTTTTTTGTTTTTTACCAGTCTTATGTTTAGCTCAAAGACCTAGAGGGAAATACTGACAAAGAACTAAAGTAAATCAGGAAAATGATATATGAAAACAAAGAGAATATGAGTAGAAAGATGGAAATTATGAAAAGGAACCAAACAGAGCTGAAGACCACATTAACAGAAATTTAAAATTCCTTAGAGGGGTTCAACAGCAGATTAGAGCTGGCAGAAGAAAGAATCAGAGAACTTGAAGATAAGACAATTGAAGTCATTAAGTCTGAGGAGCAGAAGGAAGAAAGAATGAAGAAAAGTAAACAGAGTGTGAGGAACCTGTAGGACATCATCAAGCAAACCAATATACACATGGTAGGGGTCCCAGAAGGAGAAGGAAGAGAGAAAGGAACAGAGAGAATACACAAGAAATAATGACCAAAAAGTCCCAAATTTAATGAAAGTCATAAAGATACACATCCAAGATGCTCCACAAACTTGAAATAGAATAGATTCATGCTGTGGTATATTATAATCAAACTGTTGAATGCCAAAGAAAAAGAGAGGATTCTAAGTGTCACAGAGAGAAGCAATGTATCACATACAAAGGAGTCTTAAGGTTAAGTGCTGACTTATTGAAACCACGGAAGTAAGAAGGTAGTGGGATGACATATTTAAAGTGCTGAAAACAAACAAAAAACCCTGCCAACCATGAATTTTATATCTGGAAAAACTGTCTTTCAAAAATGAAGGAGAGATTAAGACATTCCAAGATAAACAAAAGCTGAGGGAGTTTGTCACCACCAGATGTGCCCTTCAAGAGATACTAAAGAGAGTTCTGCAGGTTGAAAGGAGAGGGCAATAGACAATAGATCAAAGCCACATGAAGAAATAAAGATCTCCAATGAGGGTAACAACAGGGGTAAATATAAATGCCAGTGCTTTAGTACTTTTGGTTTGTAACTCTACTTTTTACATCCTACAGGATCTAAAAGGCAATGCATGAAATGTAATGAGAAATCAGTGGGTTTGAACTCTTAATGTATAAACAGGTAATAAGAACCAAGAACTACACAAAGGTGGGGGGGGTTGGAGGGGTATAGGAACATAATTTATGTACATTATTGTAGTTAACTTAGTATCAAAGCAAATGAGATTTTTATAAATTTAGGATGTTAAATTAAGGCCCCATGGTAACCACAAAGAAAATATCAGAGACTATTCAAGGTCATAGAAATATCAATTAGAGTACAGGTTGCCAGGGGCAGGGGGCAGAGGGAATGGGGATTTAATGCAAAAGGCTATAGGGTTTCTGTTTGAGGAGAAAGGAAAGTAACGTAAGGTGGTGAAGGTCCTACAATGTAGTGAATGTGATAAATCCCACTGAATGGTCTGCTTGGGAGTTGTTTAGATGAGAAAGTTTATGTTGTGTATATTTTCCCTCAATAAAAAGAGGAAGAAGGAGGAGGAGAAGAAGAAGAAAGAACAACTAAAGAGACAATGACAGATAAAGGCAATATATGATCCTGGAGGGCTCTAACAATGGAAGAGAGGAGGCTCAAAAGGACACTATTGGGACATTTGAAAAAATTGGAATATAAACTGTAAGCTTTATATCAATGTTAAATTTCTTGAACTCGAGAACTGTAATTAATGTGGTTACAAAAGTGAATATCCTTGGTCTTAGGCAATGTACACGTGTTCAAGGAGCATGATGTATACAATCTGCACTCAAGTGTTGAGAAAATGAATAGATAGATGATAGTTGTTTGATAGATAAATGATAGATGGATGGATAGACAGAAGAATGATTTGGCAAATGTGGTTGAATGTTAGTATCTGGAGGGACAGGGATATGCTGGAGTTCTCCATATGGGGTCTGCAATATTTTTGTAACTGTCCTGTAAGACTGAAAGTATTTCAAAATAAAAAGCTTAAAATTTTTTTAATAAGCAAAAATATATAGAATTACAAAAGCAGATTAAGAAATCCACCACCACAATGAAAGAATTATCAAGAGAAAAAGATTAAACTATTTGAAAAATGTAATGATCTAATGGATATATATGCTTGCACTCCACAGTTAAAATATATGCATTCTTCTCAAGCATACACACACACAAAAAAAAACATTTAATTGATTAACTGAATAAATAATTCAAGGAGATAGCACTTCTCTATGGGTGACATGGAGGCAGGCGGGAAAAGAGCTCAGATCCTGGACGTATTTTGAAGCCAGTGCTAACAAGAATTTCTGATGGCTAGAATTTGGGATGGGAGAGAAAGAAAAGGGTCAAGTATCAACAAGCATCACATCGACCATATTTTATGAACAATGAAATTAATTCAGAAATCAGTGATGGAAGGATGACTTTTAAAAACTGTACATTGGAACATTTAAAAACATTGAGTCTCCTCCCCTTGGTGGGTGGGGTAACTGTAAGCTGCTACACATACTGCCCTTGGCTACACAGTCAGGTGTAGATTCCATGTGAGGAAGTGCTGTGTAAAACCAATAAGAAGTTAAGACAACTTGGTGTTGCAAAAAAAAATTTGGAGTATTGTCAGACAACTTTAAAGGTGTATTAGTTAGCCAAAAGGGGTGTTGATGCAAAATACCAGAAATACGTTATAAAGGAAGGGTGTTTATTTTGGGGTAGAAACTTGCAGTTGCCAGGCCATAAAGCATATGTTACTTCCCTCACCAAAGTCTGTTGCCACATGTTGGGGCAAGATGGCTGCCGACATCTACAAGGGTTCAGGCTTCTTGGGTTCCTCTCTTCCCAGGGCTCTATTTCTCTCTGGGCTCAGCTGCTGTGCTCTCTCCACAAGGCCAGCTGTAGACTATCAGGCGAGTGGCTCTGTCTCTCTCCCTTGGGCTTCTGTCATGTCTAAGGAGCTGTCTCTATTCCTCTGTGCTCCTCTCCTGTGTGTTCACTTCCCAGGCTCCAGCTCAAAACTCTGCTTCAGAACTCCAACTCCATCCTTTGCTATGTCTTTTTCTCTGTGAGTCCCCACCCACCAAGGGGCAGGGACTCAACACCCTATTGATGTGGCCCAATCAAAGTCCTAATTATAATTTAATCGATTCAAAGTGATCCCTCTGACAGACCAGTTTACAAACATTATCCAATAACTATTTTTGGAATTCATAAACAATGCCAAACTGCTACA
>PVKH010005204.1:0-22390 GCA_004027955.1 Chaetophractus vellerosus
GAGAGAACCCTGACTAGAACACAAGGTGAGTGGGGGGTGTGTGGTATGTGTGAGAAGACTTAATGAGGTGCCTTGCATTATGCTCCAGTGTTTTCAGCTCTTCTCTGAACAGGAGTGTGTATGACCTTCTCTCACCGAATGGCCATCCCATGCAGCTTTTATGGCTTCTGGAGTATAAGTGTTTATTGCACCTTTCACACTTGGCCTCTCCTCGCTTTACCGTTTGGGCTGCTGGTTTTCCCCAATCTGAGCCACTGCTCCAGCAGCCATGCCATCCTGGGGCCTCGAACTTACTACCTAAGCTAATGGCTCACCAGTCCTGGGCCCAGCTTTTAAAAGCTACTCAAGTGTTCAGATCATCAGCCACATTCGGGTACTACCACCCAAGTGCCCCTTCAATTATTTGCAGTACCTACCTTAGCGCTTCTGAACAGTGTAGAATTTATTTTCCAGGCAAATGATACAACTTGGATTCCAAAGGAGGTAAGCCCTGATTCCTTTAGAAGAATTAGAAACTAATCAACAAAACAAAACATCAGTTTCACAAACTGAAACACATTTCTTCACACAGATATCAGTAAAGTCAAACAAACATCTAAGCCCTGAAAAAGTACATCAATTGAAACCTATTTCCCCAAGCATAAAAAGAAGGGATAAGAACATTTGCTGGGTTTGCAAGTAAAGAGAGATTTGAATTATAAGGTTTCCTACCCAAGGTAGGAATAATGTAAACTTAATTCAAATGGATTAAAAGTAGTTTGTTTAAATATCATTGGATAGTTCTGATCTGATTGGCTTTGTAACTAGAAATTCTTCAAAGGCAGTGGTTGAATTCAAAGTGTATCTTAACAAAGCAAACAAACAAATGCCACTGGTGTATATATATTTAAATTTTAGCCAGCAAGCACTAACTTCTGAAAATATCTTTTTGGAGAGAGAAATGTTTCAAATCTGTTAGACCAAAGTGAAACTTCTGAGTGGAAAGACATCAATAAGGGTATTTTTGTGTTCTTGGAAGTTTAGCCAGTTTAGAATGTGAAGAAAAGATAGAAAATAAACTTTAGCAAAAAGTGTGGAGTGTAGGCAAGTATACAATTGATTTCTTTAACTAAAATACCCAGCACATTCAAGAAGAGAAGAAAAAATGCAAGGACTTTTTTATTCATGCTAGATTAAAAAAACAAAACAAAACAAAACACTTTGAACCTCTGCTAGCAACAGGAAAGGTCTTCTAGAAGTTAGTATAAGTTATAAAGCTGTATACTAATCAAACTAAAACTTGGGTCAGATTAAAAAGTATAATTGATAATAGGTCACAATCATTAAGACAAAAACTTCTGTACTCTATTTCCTTAATTCTGAAATAGCACTGCTTGGAAGATGCACTATATATCTAATAGCAGTTTTGATTGGGGTGGGAGGTATATATGTAGATTGTAAGATGTAACCATTTTCAGAAATGGAAAGATGTGAAAAAAACTCAACATCCCAGAAACTAGAAAAATAATGTGTTCATAAGTGATCAGTCCTTAAAAATAGACCCTGTCTCCTCCATTTAGCTTACCTTCCTTATCCAACCTAATGCAATACAGTTTCTGATCAAAGGAACACAGTCCAGCAACCAAAACATTTTCCAAAGTAACTGAAGTTCTTTGCTGAATTTCTCAAACGCTGTATAGGGGATACACAGTTCTCAGTGACACTAAGAAAACCCAAACTCTCCCCTGATCTGCTTCTGCCATACCACTCAGCTTATCCAGCATCCACTTCTCCCAAATTTCCCCCCAATTTTTCTTTATGCTCTTGGTTTTGTACCACTTGTCTTTCCACTTTCCCCTCTTTGCTCCCAAGTCTGCATTTTTAAAAACTGTTTTACAGAACCCATCTGCCATAATAGAACCCTCTTCAAAGGGTTGAGGTGAAAGAGAACTGAGTCGTCAAAGGGTGCACTCATAACCAGGCAGAGGCAAAGGAAGGCTCCTCAAGGCCATATCCACAGCTGCTCAGGGTGTGCACTGCACAACGCACGTGACTCACTAAGCTGTGAACATTTTGATTCCCTGGCCTCATGGTTCCATGTAGAGGAACTTCAGTTAGTTCTCTGCTCTCCCATACTCGTTCCTCTGCAGGAGTGAGTTATTTGATCCATGAGATTGTAGGAGCGCCTGAGCCAGCCATATCTTTCTTGTCTTTTAGGCTCTGCTTCCCGACCAGGAGAGTTCATTCTGTTTGCTCTCTGCCATGGAGTAAGGAGCCTGCCTTTGCGAGGGAGGCCTGTGTTTGTCCAGCTATGCCGGTGGATGTATGTGTGTGTCTAATTCTTCCGTGATGTGTTATTAAGTACACTTGGTCACAGGTTTAAAGCTGCACTGTCTAATCAACTAATAAAGGCGATTTAAAAAATCTTCATCTTTATAAATCCTATACATACCTCTCGCCTGGTCCCAAATTCGGGAAAGGAAGAAACGGGTGTTTTGTATTGACCCTTAAAAATCCTGCTTGGCTTTTCATCTTTTCCTTCAATTCTGGGAACTATCCCCAATTTTCCAACTTAGGTCGTTTCTGTTGCTTGAAATTAAACAAAGCAAATGAAAACATCACAATAATTATTTAATTGAAACTAAATTTATGATAAAATAGGCATTAAATTTAAGCATATGTGTTACAGAATGATTTTTAGATGCATTTAAAAGGGGGTAAAAAGCCTTTCTCAAGAGTCTTTTAGGGGCCCAGCTAGATAGCTCAGTGGATAAAGAGCGCGCTGGGGTACCACATGGGAGGCCCCGGGTTCAGTTCCTGGGGACCTCTCTGAGCGGGCAGACGGCCTTGAGAAAGGCAAGCCGCCGTGGGCGGGGCAGAGCCGCCGTGGGCAAGGCAAAAAAAAAAAGCCGCCAGGGCAGGGCAGAGCCCCCACGGGCATGGCAAAGTCACCCGTGAAAAAGCAGAGCTGCCACCTGCGAACTGCCGCGGAAGCCGGGCAGCCCGCAAAAAACATGGAGGACTGCTGCCCGCAAAACATGGAGCAGAGCCACCCGTGAAAACGGAGTGGAGCCACCCTCGAATGGAGCGAGCCGACGCCGCGGAGGGTCGACTCTGCGCGTCGCTGCAAAGACGGGGGGAGGCAAGAAGCAGACATAGAAAGACACAGAAGAAAGGACACACAGCAAGAGCAAGCAGAAAGGGGGAGATATGTAATAAATAAAAAATAAATCTTTGGGCCCGGCTAGATAGCTCAGTGGATAAAGAGCTCGCCGGTGTACCACATGGGAGGCCCCGGGTTCGGTTCCCGGGGACCTCTCCAAGCGGGCAGACGGCCTTGAGAAAGGCAAGCCGCCGTGGGCGGGGCAGAGCCGCCGTGGGCAAGGCAAAAAGCCACCACGGGCAGGGCGGAGCGCCCACGGGCATGGCAAAGTCACCTGTGAAAAGCGGAGCTGCCGCCTGCGAACTGCGGAAGCCGAGCAGCCCGCAAAAAACATGGAGGACTGCTGCCCGCAAAACATGGAGCGAAGCCGCCTGTGGGAACGGAATGGAGCCACCCTCGAACGGAACGAGCCACTGCCGTGGAGGGCTGACTCGGCGCGTCGCTGCGGGGACGGGGGGAGACAAGAAGCAGACATAGAAAAACACAGAGGAATGGACACACAGCAAGAGCAAGCAGAAAGGGGGGGGGGCGGATATGTAATAAATAATAAATAAATCTTAAAAAAAAATAAATCTTTAAAAAAAAAAAGAGTCTTTTAGCTGCTACATATAACTTCGAAATACTCCAGGCTTGTATAAATCCTAGGTTATTGACAGTATTCATTCCATTCTCACAAATCCTATTGTTATTACATTGACATGCCAGATTTTTCCTAAATTATAGCTAGTTCTAGTCACTGTTGTTTTGTGGCTTATTTCAAATTGATTTCAAAACAAATTTAATAATCATTAAATTATAAGGGGGCATGATTAAGATTTTGAAAATAAATTAATCTTACCTGCAGTCTGCATTTGATGTCTTTAAAATATACTTTTTTTCTTCCCCAAAAGAAATAGTCTCAAATTATTCCTTGTTGTAATAAAACATCATTTAAAGCTATTTTTTAAGAACCAAGTAATTTTCATGTCATTCTAAACTTTAGAATCTAAAGTGCTTGCTAGGAAAAATGTCTGATCTTTATTAGATTAGATTTACCATTGTTGGAAATGAAATAATCTCTCAAAACAGAATCAGTATCTTTATAATTGAAGGGAGCAAAAGTATGAGTATGTTGCAGGTGTATCCTTCGTCCATTCTTTCTGTACAATTTGTGATAAATTTTCCATGATTATGTTTTCATGAAATGTGGAGGTAGATATTGGCACCATTACTTAGAGTAATGAGGCTACATAGCATTGCTGCTTGCTGTAAACCAAGAGTTGGAAATAAAATGGAGAAGCATTGAGAGGATACCCTTGGTATGGAATCACAGAATTTTGGAGAAATTTTCGAGTCTGTTATATACAGACTCTACCAAGGTCAGTTTTTCCCAAGCAGAGAATAGTACACTGCTGATTGCGAATGTAGAAGATTTTTGGAAACACTTGGAAGGCCCCTTTATTCAAGCTCCCCAAATCATCCTCACCCACCTGCTGATTTCTGGAATTCCACTAGATACCCTGTGTTGGCTTTGGGGGTCACAACAGTGTAGGAACTTGGTGTGATAGAAAGAACCTCTAATCCTTGCTCAATCACATGCTAGGTGTATTAGTCTGTGAAAGCAGTACCAATGCAAAGTACCAGAAATCTGTTGGTTTTTATAAAGGGCATTTATTTGGGGTAAAAGCTGACAGTCCTCAAGGAACCATAGTGGGTTCATTCTTACCAAAATCAGCTGCCGCATGTTGAAACAAGAAAGTGGGCAATCTCTGTGAGGTTTCAGCCTTCCCCTCTGGACTTCCTCTTTTAGTCTGCTTTTTCCTGATTTCAGCTGCAGGCTAGCATAAGGCTTGTTTCTTTCTGGGCCTTCTATGTCCCTCTCGTCCGTTCTGCTCTCTTCCTGATTTCTGCTGTAAGCCATCAGGCAAAATGGCTCATCTCTCCCCGGGGCTTAGCTGTTTGAGCCTTCTTTCTGTCACATGGCCAGATCAAAAATGACAGCACTCTCTCTTCCCGTGTGTCTGTCTGTCTGTCTGTGTGAGTGTCTGTTTAGATCAGACTTAGCAAGGGGGTGGGGACTCAACCTGAGTCACACCTCACTGGTGTAATAGAATCAAAGCTCTAAGCTTAACAGGTAATCTACTCAAAGCCCCCTCAGCTGACCTTTTTTAAAAAAACAATTTATTGAAGTACATCATTCATACATGAACAGACATAAACTAGAAGTCTTCAGTAAACAATGTGAACTTAAAAAACAAACATGCGTAACATCATGCAGGGCTCCCACACATCATCCCCCCACAAACACCCTGCATTGTTGTGAAACATTTGTTAACAAATCATGAAAGAGCATTGTCAAATTATCACTACTAACTATAGTCCGTATCTTCCTCCCCTATACATTTTTTAAAGGATTTATTTATTTATTTATTTATTTACTTTTATCTATTTTCACCTCTGTCCCCCGTTTTTGCTGTTTGTGTCCATTCGCTGGGCAACTCTCTGTGTCTGTTTCCTGCCCTCTTTTCTCATCCTTCTCCTCCTGTCTTCAATGGAATTCGATCCTCGGACTCTCCGATGCGGGAGAGAGGCATCCTATCACCTGCGCCACCTTAGTTCCTGGTTTTTTGGTGCGTCTTGTCTTGGCTCTCCCTTGGGTCACTCTCCTGTTACATCATCATCTTGCTGTGTAGCTCGCGGGGCCTGGCAGTGCACCCATGCACAGGGCCTGGTGGCCCACGTGCCTTCTATATTTTTCTTTTTTTTTAAATTTTTACCGGGAGGACCCAGGGATCAAACCCAGGTCCCTCCATATGGGAGACAGACACCCAACCACCCGAACCACATCTGTCCCCCTGCTATATCTCTTAAGGTTGACCAAAGATACCCAAAGTTACCGTCTTTTCCCATACATGATGGTTATCAAATAAGTCAGGCTTAGTTTGTCACCAGCATTCTAAAAACCAGACATAGGGAGAAAAAGTAGGTCTGGGGACACATGCATAGTTTCTAATATAGTGAATGTTTAGCCTACCCCAAATATCACAAAATCAGGACAGCGAGAATATTCGCAACCTCAGCTGAACTTAATGCAGTCAAAGGGTACCACACCCAGAGGAATAGATTAGTTTGCAAACATAATTTTCTCTTCTTGGGATTCATAAAATAATCTCAAACTGCTACACTAAATAACAGAAACATCTGCTGCAGAGATTGAGTTTGCGGGGGTACATGCCACAGAACTGATCATTTTCTGACAGCTCCTTGAAAGCAGACAGTTCTCCCTGCATTATGTTCCACTGAGAGCGCTTCAGACCTTCACAGGCCTCTTTGAAACCAACCCTTCTAGATCAAAATATGGCCACTCCGAGCAGGACTGAGACCATCTTAAAAACTGAGACCAGCTCATCCCTGAGCCAGTGCCAGACTTACCTACTAATTCCATATACAGTGACATAATTTTACTTCAAAGGACTGGGCCAGGAACCGCAGTTGTCCATTTCAACTGGACTTCCTAATTTTTTACTCATGTGTAGAGTTTGGGGTATCTGTTCCTTCTACCCCAAGACACTCTGGACTCTTTGTATGTCAATTGGTTCATCTCTTTTCCAGGGGCTAGTTCTGCATGACATATCTTCTGTTAATCCACTCAAAAAGGACAAGGGTTCTTCTCAATGCTCCCCATGGAATTTTTTTTGGCCTTAGATTTTCATAACAAAGCCAGACCATTCAAATAACAGTAAAACCTGTTTCAAGGTGATTACTTTTTAATGATGAGTAGCAGCAGGCACAGTCATTCCCCCACCAAAATGAAAATTTTGATAGGGTATCTTGCTGTATTAATATGCTTATTCGTCACCTGGTGTCATAAATTTTAAACCACATGAATGAAAAGTACTTGAAGTATACCCTCCACTGGCTGTAGCTAATTATTACAAGCACCAATATTCACTTCAATTTTGCCAGCATTTACTATTGGTACTCCCTGAGTGCCAGTTGCTGTACTTAGCACTTTGCATTTAATTTTCCTAACAGCCCTGTGTGGCTCAAGGAGGTTAAATAACTCACACTGCTTATCAGTGGCAGAACTGGGAGATGGTTTCTCTGGTCCCATCATTGAATCACTCTGCTGCCTCTCCAATGGGTGCACTTAACATGAGAAGCAAAACTACTTCAGCAGTTTCTAACTCATCTTCCACCACCCCTGCAACACACACA
This sequence comes from Chaetophractus vellerosus, assembly GCA_004027955.1. Classification (NCBI taxonomy): domain Eukaryota; kingdom Metazoa; phylum Chordata; class Mammalia; order Cingulata; family Chlamyphoridae; genus Chaetophractus; species Chaetophractus vellerosus. The sequence continues at coordinate 7,340 of PVKH010005204.1, forward strand.
CACACACACACACACACACACACACACTCCTGCACAGTAGGCTAATTACTTCTACAGCTTCTTTATCTCAGTGCAGGGCCTAAGCTATGTACATGCTCACTACAAATTCAAGCACATCTTTCTGGCTGCTGAGCTTATCCAATAAGTGCTCTGTTTATATCCAAGGCCTAATGAGGCTTCTGGAGAGATAGCAATGGACTCTGTTGGGACCGATGATTGAACCCAGGGTTTATACCTCCAAGTGGTCAAGGTTCATTGGCCACCCATTAACCATCCTTCCAGGAAGATGGGGGAAGAAACTCATCCATCGAGAATATCAGGACTCCCAAAAGCTTGCTTGGCCTTTTGAGGAAAACACAGTGTCCTGCTTCTTCTGAAAGTGATTTCCAGCTCAAATTGCTTCCCCATTTGTGAAGAACAACCATACACTATAATATCCAGCCAAATGAGATAAGAAGATGCAGCGAGCACAAGGCAGGTTGGTGTTGTAAGCAGATGATAGCATGTACTAGATAGTAGGGAGGTATTCTTTTTACCCTCATCCACCCACTTTGGCAGATCCCACTTTGGCAGAGTAGTAGAGTAGAGCAGAAGATCAAGACAGTGTCAGAGCAACAGATATGGACTGCAACTGTGGGCAGGGGGTGTCATGCCAATCCAGGGGTAGAGCATCCTGTCCAGGGAAAGCAATGCCTGACAATGATCAGATATGTAAATGGTGGAGTAGAAGACAAGACAGATATCAGGTGGTAGGAAGAGGATGCTGGAGTTGTAGAAGCAAGCATGAGATATTCTAGTATGTTTTAGTTTCCTAGGCTGCTGAAAGCAGATACCATGAAATGTGTTGGCTCAACAATGGATTTTATTAACTTACAGTTTTGAGACTGAGAAAAATGCCCAAATCAAGGGGTCATCAAGATTATGCTTTCTTCCCAAAGACTGGCTGCCAGGATTCTTAACTACTCTGCCACATGGCTAGGCATATCGCGGGGTCTGCTAGTGTCTCTCTTCTCTTCTGGGTTTCATTGTTTTCAGCTTCTTGCTTCTTGGCTTTCTCTCTTTGTCTGAATCACATTCTCTTATAAAGGACTCCAGTAAGAGGATTAAGACCCATCCTGGGCCACACCTTAATGGAAGTAACCTCATGAAAAGGTGTATATCCACAGGAATGGATTTAGCTTTAAGAACATGATTTTCTGTGGTCTGTACAATTCCAAACCACCACATAGCACAAGAAGAGAACAATTTCCTTGGTGGAGGCTGAGGCAGAAGCTACCATTTTGCTGTACTGACCCATAGTCCCCCATTCAAAATTTTATTTTTGAAACAAAATCTAAGACAAATGGCTCGGGAAACTATAATATTTCAACATTTAATATAAGAGTCACAGATTTCTATAACATTAGAGTTGGCAAGGATCTTATTGTATATCCAATTCTCATTAACTCACTGAGCTGAACTTTTCTTTACCCCAGCCCTGGCAGATGCTCCCATAGTCTCTCCTTGGACATGTCTACTCACCTGAAAATTGCCTCAAAGGCAGTACATTCCTGTTTTGTAAAGGTCAGATTATTGGGATCAGATTTGGGATCAATGAGATCCCAAAATTATGAGCTCAATGTCTCCACATTACTGCTGTTCATAGGACTACATCCCAGCTTAACAGCAATGACTATGTCAATGACAGTGACAATGTACAATGTACAATGACATGAATGGGCATGGTCTGTACCTATAGAATTTCATTGTGTTCCTCAACAAGGGGTGAAAAACAGCTAAAATACTTTGTTATTAATCATAGTATTTATCATTTCAGGGTCAATTCCCAAGCCTGCCAGTGGTTCTGGGAGAAGAGTATGCTAAAGGAAATAAGGCATTTCCTCTACAAAACCAAAGTTGAGATGAGATGTCATATATACATGAGGACCCAGAGGCATCTAAGGTATATTGAATTGCTTCAAGAGGTTACAAAATTGCATTCTCTTTTTATTTAAAGATTTATTTTTTATTTATTACATATCCCCCCCCCCCACTTTCTGCTTGACTTGTTCTTGCTGTGTTCATTCTTGCATTCTTCTGTGTCTGCTTGTCTCCCCCCTGTTGCGGTGACCCACTGAGTCAGCTCACCACGCGGTAGCCTTGCCTGCGTGCGGGTGGCTTGCACTGCCCATTGCGGCTTGCCTTCTCAAGGCGGTCTGCCCGCTCAAGGAGGCCCCGGGAACCGAACCCAGGGCCTCCCATGTGGTAAACCAGCGCCCTACCAATTGAGCTACAGCCGGCCCCTGTAGTTCTCTTAAAGTACCGGGCTTTGGAGTTATGCTCAGAGAGAGAGAGAAATTTTACAAGAATGGACCATTGGAGGTGTTTCCTGAATAAATTATTTTTCCATATCTCTCTAAACCTAACCTGATATGTGTTCTCTGGGCCAAAGCATTGAAAGGATTCATCTGAAGAAAGCAGGCATCTAACAAGGGGAAACTAAGAATTTTAATTACCCGACTGTTTCCATGCTTCAGGGATCTTTTTTTCCTTAAAGCCATGCAACACGGAACAAAAAGCCTTGAATACAGCTGATTTCAAGGAGAGGCAGAACTAGCTGTGATTCTCTAATTCTAACACACTGGAGCGACCAGCTGGCAGGCGGTGCAGCCCAACTGAACAAGAAGGAAGCCCTGGGAGGAAAAAAATCGCTGCTAGGGCCACTAGAGGGACAGCAGCTCCACGGAGCAGAGGGAGCCACTCACGGCACACTTGAGGAAGCCATGGGATGCTTCCTGTCACATTAATTTTGTCCTTTAAAACTCTTAACCTGGAATTCTGTCTCTTCTTCCAAACATCCACTAATAGGAAAGCTCCGAGTGCTGCATTCATACAGTAAGAACAACCATTAAAAATGAAAAGATGTTAAATAAGACAAGCTAATTGAGGTTTCCAAGAAGCGACTAGAAATTTAGGGTGTCATCTCAATCTGTCCTTTTCATTCTGTCATAGATTTCATCATGGAAACAAAATGAGAACTAAATGGGCCATAAGATATTCTGCACATCAGGAAGTGAGGCTGCTCAGACAGGGAACTGGTCACCATTGGAGGGCAGAGTCACAGCAGAACCGGTGCTGGGAACCAGGCCTCCTTTACCACCATCGAAAGCCTTCTATGCAGAAGACTTTTTGTTATAGGCTGGAAATTGGGGGTAGGGAATGTTTTAGAGGTGAGAGGCTAGTTAGATTAGTTATGGCTCTGTCAGTGCAAGAATGAGACCAGCATCTCCCTGGGTAGACAAGTGCGGGGTCAAGAATACCCAATACCTGATGGGCCCTATTTTCAGAAAATTTAAAATGCGAGATCTGAACATATAAAACAACAAAGTACAGAGCTCGGTTCACATTACAAAAGCACTATCACTTGTTAAAAAGATGCACTTGTTGCAGGATTTCATTGGAAAAAATCCTCCTAGTGCATTTAAAATAGGTGAAATTACCAAAATATTATATGCATGCTGGTTTAGCAATATGTTTATGGCCCATTGAATTATACTAATAACAGGAAAAAATAATCTTTGGAAGAAATCAATATCATTAACATTAAATTTTGTTCTAAGGTTAGCTTTATTATCTCACAGTGGTGATGCTAACATACTAGATGTAAGAAAACAGTGGGTTGTGGGAGCAAAATGTCAATCAATGATGGACACATGAAGATAAAATTTTAAAGCAATGGGAAAAATATCACAACTCAAAAAATTGTTTGTTTTCTTCTTTGTTTCCAAATATTTAACACTTCAAGCATTTAACTATTTCAACTCAAAGTTTTCAATTGTTTTTCTGAGCTGGGAATTGCTGATGTCTTAAAAAATGCCATTTATCTTAAAGGAAAAAAGAGAATTAGCATGGACCCTGCATGAATTGTAGCCATGGATATACATTTTCAGGGAATTTTTGAGTCCTAGGGTTAAAGCCTCTGCTTTATACTAGGGGAAACATGGGCCCTAAGAAAAAATGGAATATTTGGGACTTGAAAGGCCCATCAAGCCAAAAATAGCATCTGCTCCACACCCCAGGCAACCAGAGTGCCAAGCCCAGAATGCCTTTGGCAGTGTCCTTGCAGATATTTCCTGTTGGAGTCGAAGCCTCAGGCAGAAATGAGCACTAGTCTTCACGTGGGCCTGTGGACGCACAGAGCAGACAGGCCTGGGGATCTGCTGTGCAGAGAGCGGGTCAAACTGAGCATCTGGGCCCAACGTCCCATGCGAATCCCTGCCTCCAACCCAATCCAGGCAGCTTCCTCTGTTTTTATATCGAGCTTCTGAAATATGGTTTTACTTGAAGGAAAGCTTTTGCTACTAAAAAAAAAAAATGAATTAGAGGATTTAAAAGTCTGAAAAGCTTTTCTCTGAGTGATTTTTAAATTTTTGGATCCAGGTCGTTATTTTCCTATTTTTGCTTTCTGTAACTTCCAAATTTTTGACAAATACAGAGTATTACTTTTATAATTAAAACTCAGTTATATTAAAATAAAAGAACAAGTTTTGCCTACTTCTCCAAAAAAAAAGTGCTGAAAACAGACTTTCTGCTTCGATTGTAGCATTTTGAATGTGAGTTGCAGTTTTCAAACATAAAGCACAGCTGTTTTGTCTCTTACCCCAAAGCTGTGAAAAGGGGGAAAGATTATGAAATCAGGAACAGGAAAAGACTATTGAGAAAAGTGGCTGCTATTTCTGGGCTAAAGTCTCCCTGGCAACACTGTTCTCAGAAGCTATGCCTTCCTGCGCGGACTTGTAGGGACTGATACGTGATAAATCCAGGGGATTCAGTGGGACCCAAAGTCAGCAGAGATGAGGGTATCTTTGGACAAAACAAAGTCAAAGCAGGCCAGAGAGATGTGATCCACAATTTATCGTGGGCAGAGCTATCTAATGTTCAGTGCAGCTAAGTGGCCCACAAGAAGAGAGGGGCAGAGAAGTCACTGATTCTGCAGCTATGAGGTATGAGAGAGCCTAAGACTGCAGGGATGGCGGCTAACAAAAAAATGCAGTTTCAAGGAACAGTTACAAACAGCAGTAGGTAAGCTTAGTCAACAATTGGTTGACACAGGAAAATTGCATAATTATGAAAAATAAGCACTAGAAATTGGAGGAATGGATTTAGAGGTGATATGCTCTAAAGTCACAACCATCAACAAGCTAAGTCCAGTACAATTTAAGAACAAAGTGCAATGTATAAAAGAATGGTCATAGTTTTCTTGACTGGACACTGAGAAGTGTTTCCCACTTGGTTGCATAAGGCAACTCATGAATGCATGGATGCAATGAGACAGAGATACTTTAGAGGGTGAAAAAAGAAAAGAAGAAACTTCAATGAGAAAAGGCACAAAAACATACATATTGGAAACTGGACTTAAGTTAGTACAGACAGAGCCTAAGGAGGATTCATAATCAGCATACATCTAAACCAGTGGTTCTCAAAGTGTGGACCCCAGGCCCTCATCACCTGAGAGCTTGTTAGAAATGCAAATTCTCAAGCTCCACTCTGTCCTACTGGATCACAAACTCCAGGGTGAAGCGCAGCAATCTGTGTTTAACTAGCTCTCAAGGTGATTCTGATACACACTAAATTTTTAGAACATTTGATCCAGAGGCATTAAAATCGCCAAGAAAAGTTACCATCGAACACCACAAGGCAAAGTAAGGAATATTAGAAAAGGATAATGGCAAAGATGGCCAATCAAGCACTGAGATTCAGCCTTAGCCACCTATGCTAGAATTCTTACCAATCTCCGCACCCTATTTCAAGTTACCATTGTTTCTTGCCTGGAATACTGTAAAATTCAGGGTGCCCACGAATCCTGGTGTGCCCAGAGAAGCCCTGGTTTGAGCCGGTGGTCCTGGTGTGATGATAAGAATACTCCCTCAAATGGCCCAGGTCTAGAATATAATTATGTAATAACTTCCTGATCAGCTCCCCTGCTTCCACTCTTGCCCATCTCCAATATGTTCTTTTCCCAGAAGCTAGGTTTTTCTTACTAAAAATATAACCATTCCTGTCGCTCCTTTCTTCAAAACCCTTCAATGACTTTTCACTGCCCTGGGAATAAAATTCAAACTCTCCACAATGGCCCACGGTGCCCATCTTTCCATCTTCACCTCATTCCTCATTCTTTCTCATTTTCTTTGTTCCAGATACATCGGCCTTCTGTCAATATCTTGACAAGCCAAGTTTGCTCAACCTCAAGGTCTCTATACCTGCTGGTCTTTCTTCCTAGATTGCTTCCAGTCTCTATTCTGCTTCCAATTAAACAGTCTCCTTTATTCATCTAATAATATTCTGAATATTCTCAAATATTCGTTGACAATATTATTTTAATAACTGCTTAATTTCCCATCATATGAATGTTCCATAACTTCTTTAAGCATGCCCTAATATGTTACATTTAGACTGTGCCCTACTTTTGCTGTTATTAATGAAGCTGTAATAATGAATGAATCATGATTCTTGGTTACAACCAGCTCAAACTATCTTATGCAAAAGGGGAAATTTATTGGAATGATGCTGGGGTTATCCCATAAACAAAATAAGGGTGAAACAGCCAAACTACAGAAAAGCCAAGGATAGAGAAATAAGTGGGACCAAGTACATAAATGTTACTAGTTCTCTCTCCATCTCTACCTCTATTGCCAGCTCTATATCTATATACTCATTCATCTCTCCTGCCCTCTTTTTCACTCAGTGGGTAACATGGCTGCCGACACTTTGAAACCTCCCACCACCGGAGAGCGATACTGATTCACACTCTTTTTAGACTCATGGACGAGCTCTAATTGGCTTAACTAGGGTCAAGTGCCCTCCCTTGGGTCAGTTGCCTATCACAGCATTTGTATAAACCCCAGAAGGATGAAGCCCAGCTAAAGGGCGGAGGGATGCTGAGCAGACAAAATTATACAGATATCATACAGATGCAGATATTTGTATGTAAGGATATGTGGGGTATTTTTAAAAATCATGGCACATTTAAAAATAACAACATAAAAGGAGATGGTTTTTAAAGCCTATAATTTTAATCTCTAAAAAGTCTTTCAGGGAACAGGTGTAGCTCAGTGGTTGAGTGTCTGCTTCCCATGTATGATGTCCCGGGTTCAATCCCCACACCTCTAAAAATAAATAAAAGTCTTTCATTTTCTTTTTACATTTCTTTCAAATGTTTTTCCACATGCATACATAATGTTACAAAGTTGCATTCAGATTAAACATAAAATCATATATTAAGGCTTCTGTTACTTAACATTTTATCAAACAATTTTCATACTTCTGCATTTTCTTCATAATTATAATTTTTTTCTTTTTCTTTTATTATAAAAATAGTATTTGCTCACTTTACTACTACTATTAATGGTTAAAACTTGTATGGGGCTTCCTGGGTGCCAAGCACAGTCCTAAGCACATTAACAATTTTAACACATTTAATTTTGGTCCATTTGCCTGAATCCTGATCCTTTGAAGTCGTTTTAATAACTATCACCATTGTTTAGAAGAGGAAACTGAAGCACAGAGAGGATTAAGCAACATGTGCTTAGTGGCATGCCTGGGTTCAATGCCAGAGAGCCAGGCTTTAGATTTACAATAGCAGCGCTTAGAGGAAGCGGGAATACAAACACAAAAACAAAAAAACCCACAAATGTTCCTGACTCCCTGAGGCCAATTCTAGTCACATTTCGGAATACCTTCTTAAAGTCTTTTTAAATTTGCATTCTTTTCCTTACACATGTGAAATTACACCATGAGGTGGATGGCAAATATTTGGCAGGTATCACACCACTCCCCTTCCTGACCCTACACCCACACCCGGCTCAAGCACAGCACATCTCAACTTTTGTTCACAGCATTCTTCCCCAGCCCCTGTGTGGCCTCAAAACCCACCTGAAAAAAAGCAGTCATTCATGATCAACTCTAGTAATCCTACATACAATATCTAAACTATATATCATCTGAATCCTGCTTTTCCTTATGTTGTTAAAAAACATTTTTGTGGTTGTGAAATTGTTTTTATTAATTTTACTTACCACCACTCCATATCCATCAAACATACACTCTCCCATTTCTGTTTCCCCCATCTTCTAATAAGTTCTAATCTACTTTCTGTTTCTGTGAATATGCTATTTCTAGACATCTTTTATAAGTGGCATAATGCAATATTTGTCCTTTTGTGTCTTGCTAGTTTCACTGAGCATAATGTTTTCAGGGTTCTTCCATGTTGCAGCATGTCTCAGAACTTCATTCTTTCTTATGACCAAATAAAATTCCGTTGTATTTATGAACTGCATTTTGTTTGTCCATTCATTTGTTGATGGACATTTGGGACCCAGGGACACGTGCTGGTTGTTATGAATAATACTGCTATAAACATTGGTGTACAAGAATCTGAGACCCTGTTTTTACTTTCTTTGGGTAAATACTTAGAAGTGGAATTGCTTCTATAAATAAAAGTTCTATATATACCTTTGAGGAACTGCCATATTGTTTTCCACAATGGCTGCATCATTTTACATTCCCACCTACAATGCACTAGAGTTCCAATTTCTCCACATCCTTTCCAACACTTGTCATTTTATTTTATTTTATTTTATTAATAATACTTGTCTTTATGGGTGTGAAGTGATATCTCATTGTGGTTTTGATTTGCGTTTCCCCAATGGCTAATGATATTAAGCATATTTTCATGTGTTCAATTTGTTTATCTTCTTGGCCATTTGTATGTCTACTTTGGGGAAAAAAAGTCTGTTCAAGTTCCTTAGCTCATTTTTAAAATCAGATTGTTTACTTTTATTGTTGCATTGTAAAAATACTTTTTATATTCTAGATATATTAAGCCCTCATCCAATATATGATTTGAAACTACTCTCTCCCATTCTGTAGGTTGTCTTTTCACCTTCTTGATAATGTCCTTTGATGCACAAAAGTTTTTAATTTTGATGAAGTTGAATTCATCTATTGTTTCTTTTGTTGCTCATGCTTTTTATGTCATATCTAAAGATCCATTACTGAATCTCACGCAGGTCATGAAGAGTTGCCCATATGTTATCTTCTAAGAGCTTTATAGTTTTAGCTTCTTTATTTAGGTTCTTGATCCATTTTGCGTTAATTTTTTTTTTTTTTGGCATTCTTCTGTGTCTGCTTGTCTTCCCCCACTGCGATGACCTGCTGAGTCAGCTCACTGTGCGGCGGCCTGCCTGCTCGTGGTGGCTTGCCCTGCTCGCGGGGGTTTGCCCTGCTCATGGGGGCTTGCCCTGCCCGTGGCGGCTTGCCTTCTCAAGGTGGTCTGCCCGCTCGAGGAGGCCCCGGGAACCGAACCTGGGGCCTCCTATGTAGTAAACCAGCGCCCTACAAATTGGGCTACAGCCAGCCCCTGCGTTAATTTTTTATGTGATGTCAGGTAGGGGTCTAACATCATTCTTTTGGCTGTGGATGTCCAGTTTTCCCAGCACCATTTGTAGAAAACACAATTTTCCCCTACTGCATGTACTTAGCAGTCTTGTCAAAAATAGATTGGCCATAGATGTGTGGATCTATTTCTGGACTTTCAATTCTATTTCATTGGTCTATATGTCTATTGTTATGCTAGTACCATACTCTTTTGATTATTGTAGCTTTGTAGTACAATTTGAAATAGGGAAGTATGAGTCCTCCAAATTTGTTCTCCTTCTTCAAAATTATTTTGGCTACTCAGGGTCCCTTGCAGTTCCATACGAGTTTGAGGATCAGTTTTCCTATTTCTGCAAAAAGGCTGCTGGAATATTGATAGGGATCACATTGGATGATATTTACATCTTAACAATATTAAGTTTACCAATCCATGAACATGGAATGTCTTCTTTAATTTAGGTCTTCTTTAAATTTTTTCATTAGTGTTTTGTACCTTTCAGTGTAAAAGTCTTCTATATCCTAGGCTAAATTTATTCCTAGATATTTTATTCTTTTAAATGCAATTATACATGGAACTGCTTTCTGAATTTCCTCTTTAGATTGTTAATTGCTAGTGTATAGAAACACAATTGATTTTATTTTTTTTTAATTTTTATTTTTTTAAAGATTTATTTATTTTATTACATATTTCCCCTTCCCCCCCGTTGCGGCGACGCGCCGAGACTTGGTCACTGCTCAGGCGTGGCTTTCCCCGCTTGTGGGCGGTCTCTGCGTCCGTTCACGGCCGGCTTTCAGTTCGCGGGTGGCTGGCTGCGCTCCATCCGCAGGCGACCTGCCCTGCCCGTGGCGGCTCTTGCCATGTCCGTGGCAGCTTCTTGCCCTGCCCTCGGCGGCTCCGGCCCACCCATGGCGGCTTGCCATTCTCAAGGTGGTCTGCCCGCTAGGAGAGGTCCCCGGGAATCGAACCCGGGGCCTCCCATGTGGTATGCCGGCGCCCTATCCACTGGGCTACCGAGCCGGCCCCACAATTGATTTTATATGTTGATCTTGTATCCTACCACTTTGCTGAATTTGTTCATTAGTTCTAGTAATTTTCTTGTAGATTTCATTGAATATTCTATATGCAAAATGTCACTTGCAAAAAGAGATAGTTTTACGTCTTCCTTTCCATTTTGGATAACTTATTTCTTGTCCTTACCCAATTGCTCTGGCAAGAACTTCTAGTTTAATATTGAACAGCTATGGTGAAAGTGGGTATACTTGTTTTGTTTCTGATTTTGATGAGAAAGCCTTAAGCCTTTCACTATTGAGTATGATATTAGCTATGGGTTTTCCATAAATGCTCTTTATCATTTTGAGAAAGTTCCCTTCTATTCCTAGTTTTCTAAATGTTTTTATCAAGATGGGGTGCTGGATTTTATCAAATATCTTTTCTGAATCTATTGAGATAATCATTTTTATCCTCCATTCTATTTATGTGGTGTCTTATGTTGATTTTCATATGTTGAATTATTCTTACATTCCTGGGATCAATTCCACATGGTCGTAGTGAATAATTTTTCTAGTATGCTGTTGGGTTCCATTTGCTAGTATTTTATTAAGGATTTTTGCATCTCTATTCATAAGGGAAATTAGTCTGTAATTTTCTCATGATGTCTTTTTCAGGCTTCGGTATCAGGGTTCCCTACTCTTGAATTCTTTAGAAGAGTTTGAGAAGGATCAGTGTTAATTCTTAAAAGCTTGGTAGAACTCACCAGGGAAGACATCTGATCCTGAACTTTTCTTTGGTGAAAAGTTTTTGATTACTGATTCAATCCCCACACTTGTTATTGGTTTGCTGAAATTTTCTATTTCTTAATGAGTCAATTTAGGTAATTTGAGTATTTCTAGGAACTTTTCCATTTCATCTAGATTATCAAATTTGTTGGTGTAGAATTGTTCATAGTATTCTCTTGTAATCCTTTTTATTCCTGTAAGGTCAGTAGTGGTATGACCATTTTCATTTCTGATTTTAGTTATTCACACCTAAAGGTGTGAAATTAGGGTCATTATTAATTGAGATCTTTGTTTTAAATATAGGCATTCATAGCTATAAATTTCCATTTGAGCACTGAAAACTAAACTTAAAAAGCATCACTTCTAAAATAGAATTGTTTTCTGTTTCCTAAAGATGTCCATTCAGTTGTTGGTAATATTTTGCTATTATAAATAGTACAGAGCTATTTTTAAATAATACATAATGCTGCTATGAATAATTATACATAAATTTTGTCTTTATTTGAATTTACCCCTTAATATAGGTTCCAACAGGGAGCACAAATGCCAAATGCCAGACCTGTTATATCACAACTTCCCCAATCTTCAGTTTTTCATTTTCAATTATTTCTCAAGCACCTTTTTGTTTATTTGTTTGTTTGTTTGCAAGGGATGGGTAGGCAGAGAAGGGAGGTGTGGATCATCAGTGGGGAAAAGGAGATTGCTTCCTGAAGTTTCTTTCCAGCAGAACATTCCTGGCCCTTTCTGCATCCCTCACTCCCTGTTCCTTGGGTGGCAGTGGTAGTGGGGGAGTGACTTACCTGACCAGAGAGTTTGGTATAAAAATTGGACATATGTGGAATTGCCCCATCCTTTCTGAATGAAGCCTACCTACAGGAAGCATTTGTTCTGCTCGGCTCCTCCATGTTGGATGTTTACCAGCGCACAATCCCATGTGGAGGAGACAATTGTGGGGACAGTTATCTAGTCCTAAGTTTTAATTAGGGAATCCAGTGGTCTATAGATATGACATATTCTCCAATATGAACTTTTTCAGCAACAGAAGGGGACTATTTTGGCCCACCTGCCCAGCTCCTGACTATTTCTCAATCAATTCAGACCATGGGCAGAGAAGATGGCTGCTATTTACTGTACCCCAAGCCCTCAATAAGTTGGAAAATTCATTATAATAAATTTTATGATATTTTTCTAAGCTCAAACATTTAATATAGTCCTTGTATTTTTATATACAGTTGTGTTGAATATAAACTTACTTGTTTACAATCATATGCCCTCAAAACTTTCTAAATTTTGTTTTACAAGTGAGGGTTCTGGGACTAGCATTGGTGCTATTTCTTTGTAGCCAGTTTCCTCCCCTGCATTAGTAAGACTGAAATCATTTTTTAAAATGAATGTTGTTTTTTTTAACTTCAGGTTATTCCCAAGGGGATTCTCTTTTTAGTGACTTTGCCTGGATTGCGGTAAACTAGCTCCATTGATACATCAGATTTATTTGTGATTTTTCAACCTTTTAAATAAAAGAAACAGTTCTTTATCTTTGATCACGGTGTGTTCTTCAGTTGTCCTTTTTTAAAAAATTTATTTTAGATCCAAAAGCACCTATCATTGTTGGATTAGACCTCTAATTGCTTTCCTCCATTACAATCATCTTCTCCCTCATTTTAATCCCTTTGTCCTTCTCCCTGCATTTTTGAGATTCTTTTCAGGTTTGTTTTCCACATCTGTGATTCAATTTTTAATATGTTAATTCTGCTCCTTACTGCTTCTATTTCTTTGCTTGACACATAGTATGTGTTCAATAAATGTTTCCTGAGTAAATAACAAATGAATGATTATGTAGATTTTCTGCTCTCTTTTCTTCTCTCATTTACCTCTTTTCATTTAATCTCTTATTTTTCTTCATCTAAGGGCTATTCTTTTTCTTGTTCTGTGTACCCATTTCATAGAGCCATGTCCTCTTGCATTCTAGGAGCACATCAAACAATTTTTATCTGGTTCTTATGAGAAGCCATTTTCAGATGTCTGTCCTGCCTCTGAGTCTTCAGAATGCTTTCCTCCCTTTATTTAGCTTTTTTTTTTTTCCTCCATAAGACTATGTTTCCCTCTATTTCTCATTCTGGAATGAAGTGAGCTCTGTTCAGCTCTTGCGTTGGTTAATACGTAGAATGTGTGCTTTTCCCTTGGCCCCACTCCAGGTGGTATGGATTGAGTCACCTCAGATCTACTGGGGTGGATTGAGTCACTTCCCATAACTACGTCTGAATGATTAATTTACGCACACAATTTTTAGCCTAATTTCCCATTTCCAGCAGGATTTCATAGAACAGGGATATGCAGGAATGAGTTAGAATCTTGCCCTGCCCTACCGTGTGGCTTGGGGATACTCTGAACAGATGGAGTTCATAAAGCACAGCAGTCCTCCATGTGCTGCCAAAGTTTTCCGTCTCGGCTTCCACCACAGCACTTTACTTGTGGGAATCAAGCCTCCCAGGATGAAATTCAGTCCTCCCTTATTTCCTGCTCAGTTGGTTTTTGAAAGTGTTTTATTCTGCTGAATACAGGAAAAAGAGGTACAGATGGGAAACAGGGACAACGCTGGCTGCTTGGAGAGAAAGCACCAACACAGGAAAGAGAAGGCCGCCCATTTTTTTCATTTGGAACAGATCTTACATTTCTGAATGACAGACAAAAGGAGGGCTTGTGGGTCACCCAGCCTACATTCTGGTTGGTATAATGCAGATCATCAGCTGTGTTTCTGAATCGGTTTTTGGGGCTTTGTCATTGTTGGAAAATCCTCCCAGATTCTGACACTAGGATAACTAAGTGGTCAACCAACCTTTAGTGATGGTTTTCAAAATGCAGGCTCTAGAGTCAGAAAGATTTTCTTTTGCATCCTGGCTCCTCCACTCACTAGCTCTTTGACCTCAGGGAAAGTTAGTTCACATCTCCAAGCCTTGTTTTCTCATCTGTAAAATGGAGATAATACCGTTATCCACTGCATCAGTATGTTATAAGGAATAATTGGGTTATGTGTCTGGCACAGAGGAAGCATAGATACTCGATAGAAGTTAGTGATCTTATTTTTAGTGCTATTATTAGTTTTCATCTTTATCTCTTCCATAGGTATTATAAACTAGTTTTTGCTATTCTTATACAATTTATTTATTTATTTTTCCCTCCACTCCTCATTGTTTTTGTGTTTGCTGTCTGCTCTCTGTGTGTTCTTCTGTGACTGTCTTCTCTTTATTTATTTATTTACTTATTTTAGCTCTTACCTCATTTCTTTTTTTTTTTAATCCATTTTTTTGTTGTTGTTACATATTCCCCCCCGCCTTCTGCTTGCTCTTGCTGTGTGTCCATTCTTCCGTCTTCTTCTATGTCTGCTTCTTGTCTCCCCCCGTTTTTGCAGTGACGTGTCGAGTCTGCCCTCCGCGCAGGTGGCTCACCCCGCTCGTAGGTGGCTCCATTCCGTTTCACGGGTGGCTCCGCTCCGTGTTTTGTGGACAGCACGGCTCCGTGTTTTGTGGGCTGCTCAGCTCCGTGCTTCGTGGGCAGCAGCTCCGTGTTTCACGGTGACTTGCCACGCCCGTGATGGCTCCGCCCTGCCCATGGCGGCTTTTTGCCTTGCCCACGGCGGCTTTGCCCCACCCACAGTGGTTTGTCTTTCTCAAGGCCATCTGCCCGCTCGGAGAGGTCCCCGGGAATCGAACCCGGGGCCTCCCATGTGGTGTGCCAGGGCTCTTATCCACTGGGCTATACAGCCAGCCCCTGTATTCTCTTTAGGCGGCACTAGGAACCAATCCTGGGACCTTCTGGAGTGTTAGAGAGGCGCTCAATCTCTTGTGCCATCTCAGCTCCCTG
>PVKH010005205.1:0-22384 GCA_004027955.1 Chaetophractus vellerosus
GAGCTCAAGAGGGAAACACTATCTATAGCTTCCAAATCCGTTAGCTATACAAACATCCTTGAAAATACAGTCCAGACAATTGGCGGTCGGTGTCTCTGCTCAAAGGCATGCAGAAACACAAAAGACCCATGGAGAACTATCTACCAACACATAGGTCCATCGTTACTACTCATGAGGATAGAAACGAAACCTAGGCAAGAACCCTTTTGCCTCATAAGGATGCCTCATGGGAGTCTAATTAAAAACAAGTACAGGAAAAAAAAAACCTTTATAAATTTCAAAAAGACCATATGCTGGCAATAGGGACAGGAAAGGAGGGGCAGATACCCCAAATAGGGTCTCATTTTAATATGGATCTGCACTGATAAATTAGAACCAATAGCTGTTGGTAGTCAAAAACCAAAGTGCATAGGCCGTGGGGTTACTGAGAAAAGGAAAGGAGGGGGGAGGGACAGAGGGAGGGAGGGAGGGAGGGAAAGAAATGGGGTCATCAAAAACCGGCTATGAAAATCAAGAAATTAATGGTTTTCTTAGGAGGTTTACACATGAATGAACTACGCCTTTCTTCTCCCACATCTTTTGTCTTGTAATCTCTTGGGAGCCTCGCCCCACCTGCCCAAATCCCATCAGGCTGATACCCCTGCTTTGAACCTAATTCAAGTGGTTTCTGGGCTTGGAGAAGCCTTCTCTCTCCCTGCTCAGAGGAGGTACAGGAGGAAGAGCCCCTGAACCTACCAGCCTTCAACAGAACAGATGTCCTGGGGAGTTCACAGTGCAACCCTGGACATGTTCCCTCAGGCGATGTTACGTCAATGGTAATGTCTGATGGTGCTATTAAAATAGTGTTGCAAATCAGGAATACTGTAAGATCTTCAGAATCGGAGGGAGGGACGGTCTAGAAACACAACCAACATGTATATGATTAATTTCTAGAGGAAAATATTTTCTAAACAACTTTCCTGAAAAGTGTTTGCATGTAGCCATTTGTTTGTTAGAGGCAGTCTTTATATACTAATTACATGAAGACATTTACTACAGGTTGATTAATTTGGATGCTCTTAGCAAAGATTTGCATTAGGTTTTCAATGAACATATCATTATACATACATGTTCATTCTGAAAAAAAGGTGAGAGTAATGCAACATACCCAAGCTACAAAGAGAAGAAAATAGGTATAGGTTTTTAATGCTCATTACTGATTAATGTCCAGTTACTTGAATCACTCTATAAGAAAAGAAGAGAAATAAACTGACCTCTCCTAAGGCACGAACCATGAAAATCTTCTATTGAGTGCTATGTCTATTCTACAAATGGCTCCAAACGTTATTATATATGGAGGTGAGGGGTGGCTAAGAATCACAGAACTTTTCAACGTTTAAAAAAAAAAAACAGTAGCAGTTAAAGTGGGTTACAAACTGATAAGAACTTTTTATGATTCACATTAAAAGTTGCAAAAAGAAAAAATAGAATCCTAAACGATCTAGGTTCTGATCCACCTATGAGAAAGCAGAGGTAGGATCAAGTGGGATACAGGAGCCATGAATCAAGAAATACCTAAGAATGTAATGCTGGTTCTACTGAATTATGATGCCATGTAGACAACTAAGCCTAAAAGTTTCTTAATATATTCTCTTTCCTTCCCTTATAGTGGCTGGTTGTTTTATTCCCTGGGTGTGACTAAATTAGAACATTCTTACTGAATGTGGAATTTCTCTCCTGGAGGGAATTGAGTGAATAGAAGCAGTTGTTTTCTGGCCTGTATTAGATTGTGCCTGGGGTTTAAAACTATTATGGACCTTATCCCTTAGAATACAGTTTCTATTTATTTGTCGGTGAATAAATGGCTGCAAATGATTACATTTGCGATGGGAATTTGCAGCACTCTATTTCATCCAGGAATCAGATGTTCGAAGCTGGAGACACAGAAAAAGAGAGTGAGACAGAGAAAGAGGAGAGAGAGACAGAGAGAAAGAATTACTATTGTTTGTTATAAAGAGTAAAAAGGATGACAACTACAGATTGTGGAAACCTTGATAGGGCACTTAAATTGCTCATTGTAGGACAATGCTAGCCAATCTTAATAAACCTGTATTCTTATGGTAATCCCATAGGCATGTTTCATCACTGGTTGATTTGGGAGTATGCTGTCTTTTTAGTACTAAAGAACTCTGAAAGGCGGAAAAGTATAGATTAAGTCTAAATAAATGAAAATAAAATGATTAACTATGAGACAGGGTATTTGACAATGACACACAAATCGTCACAGAACAATTTCTGTTTGAGGAAAGAATCGTCATATTGTCAAACTCAACCTGAAAATGGGTCTCATCTCTGCCATCATCTTCCATCACAAGAAAGACAGATCAGAGTGTGCCCAGAGCAGGGACAGCCTCCTGAGAAGTATTAGTCTGAACAGCGTGGAGGAAAGACAATTATTTTTAAATAAAGTTAATGATGACCCTGTAACGAAGAGTTGAACTCAAATGGAGAGACAGCTCACATTTTGAAATGATTAGTAAGTGCCCCGATACTAGGAAAAGAATGGGTGATCATGAATGGCATGAGGTGGATGGAACAGGCCACAAAGAGAAGACAGAGTGGGAAAGAGGGAAAGCGTGTTTGCTGAGACATGCCTGGCTAAAGGGTCTATGAGTCCCTTAAAAGGCCAGCTAGTAGTAGCTGTAATACATTGACTATATGGTTTTGCTTATGGAAATAGTTCATAAAATGTGGAGAGCCCCCATCCCATCCCATTCCATAAGAGGGCTCTTTGTCTATTAGTCATTTTCTTTTCTTCCCAAAGTTCCAAATTACAGAAGCCCTTTGATTTTTATAAATAATTGCTGGGAACAGAGGCATCTCACCTAATAGTAAACCAGATAAAATCATCCCTAGGAGAATGGCAACTCAGTAAAGATCTTTCTTCTCAGAGTATGCTACACTTTGTATTTGTACCAAGCAAGGTAATGTGTTTGGCATAAAAGGAACCTAAGTATTTCATAAGGAAGAGAAATCTTAGGGTTGAAATATGCCAATGAATCCTGACTTATTTGTCTGTTCCTAAAGAAACTTGGGTGAATCAGGAAATACAGTTATTAATAAACCAGATAAGTCTTTATGTACAAATTCAGATATGCAAGAAAAATTCAATCTATCAGTTTCTTTTTCCTTAAATAAACATATCTGACTCTGACCCCCTAATTTTGACTCACTGGCAGGAAATAAAATCTTAGTTAATCCTAGGATTCCCTTCTCAGAGATTTGCTCAAGATCCCAGGGTTCAATGCATCACCAAAGCATCTGAAGATGCAAAGCCAGTCTTGGAGAGGGTTATCACTGAGTCACTGATGGTCTCACACTGGGTGGCCCTTTAGATCCTGTAGCTCTGCTCCTCTAAGTCAGGGATGAGGTACAGGTGGTCTTTGAAAAGCCTACGAGACAAGAGGTGTGTCTAGAGGCCAGTCTGCTAGATGCAGTCATCAGTCATCCCATAAGGGGCCCTGCCACCAGTCCATACACACACACATCCACAGCCCCACACTGGATCTAGGGGACCCCTGCCTTTTGATACCTCTCCAGTCTGGGGAACACATCTTCCCTCTAGTCCTCAAAGGTATTTCTCCCAAACATCCTCACTTTAATAAATTTAGCCTGTTAAAAAAGATAGGATGAGTACGTAAGCAGTATTTGCTTTGAGCCCTGTAAAAATCCCCGAGGCAAGAATAAGCCTTAAGTCATTAAAAGGAACCTAGCTACCTTATGAGTTTGGGGGAACAGGGACAGGAAAAGGACATGTGTGCTGAACAGAGAACATACAGGATGAATATGCAAATTAATTGATCAATAAATTAGCCCTCACACTAGTTCCTGCTGTACCTTTGATTATGTGACCATGAGCAAGGCATTGGTCTTATCTGTGCTTCCAATTTCCTATTTGTTATAAGTGGGGATTAAAATTTCTGCCTCTCTATGGCAGATGATCTATTTTGTTTGTTGTATTCACCCTGACTGACTTCCTTGATTAAAACCCTGTTGCTCAAATCTAGTTTTTACAGCACTATTTGATAGGTCAAATATTGTATATAAAGATGGGGAAAGGCTGCTGGATTTATGATACCCTCATGGCTCTAATTATTAATAATTTAACAATTGTTCATTGAATACTTACTATGAGTTTAGCACTGTGCTTTGTACATTTCCTGAATGGGCCATAGTCCCTGCCCTCAGGAAGCTCGCTGTCTGTCCTCTATCGAGTCCATTTCTGTTTACCTAACACACCCATGGAGAAGAAAGGAAGAAGAATCAGGAATGGTCATTGTCAACCTGTTTCTAAAGAAATGATTTCATATCTCAATGTTAAAAACAAAAGAGAGAAATTCAATTAGGTCAAGAGTTTTAAATATAGGAGAATATGGTTCACCCTTTAAATGAAAGACTACTTATATACTGCGGGAAATACATCTTAAAGCAATAGAAAAAGATTTTTTTAAGGAGCTGAACATAAAATAAAAGAAATATTATGTATTAAGAAATATTAAGGCAAAAGTTGAAAACTAATGTGATGCTTAATGTTTATGACAAAGTACCTGAAGTTGACTTTCTCACAACTTCAAAATCTGCTCCTAATCTTCTAGAAAGTAAAACACAGGACAGTTTCTAATACGGGGTGTGGGAAGAGACTCAAAAACACCTAATCAAAAACGGTTAGTGGCAAGAAACTTCTGAAAACAATTAAGAGAGGAAATTGGGAGATCAAAGATTGTCGAGGGGGAAAGCACGATGGCATGGACAGAAAGGTGGCCTTACACATGGGGAGAGGGTGAAATGTCAGTATGGGATAGGAAGGAATCGAAAGATTAAAAGTCAAACAATTACTGCCATGGGAGTTCACGTTCCACCGCCCAGCTGCAATAGCAAACACGCAGAAATCAGATATGACCAAAGAACCAGCAATAATTCTAATTCAGGTACATGAAAGGATGGAATTGAAAAAATGAGTGTTCCTACAAATGGGAAGTGGTAGAAAAATTAGGATATAAGAAAGAAAGGAGTTCATAAAATAAAACTTTATATAGTAAATTCTTTGTTGGTCAATCAGATTTAGTTTTGCCTAGATAGTGTGTCTGCATAAGTTCTAATCATTAAGTAAAAGTATAACCTTTAATGAAATTAAAATGAGCTAAGGTTAAGTCAAATGACATATATTTGTGCTTCTTGTTTGTTTGTTTAAATTGCTTTAAAATAATTCTTACGTGAAGCCTCTCCATAATCTTCTTAAAAAATTAATTGGAAGAGATAACACATGAGAAAGTGCCTGATATTTCCAAGAAAAAAAAAAGAAACATAATTATTAAAATAGTATCATTATGTAAATTCATTATGGAATTAACTCCAAATTAATCTAAAAGTAAGAAAATGCTCTTTCTTTTATAATTCTATAGTATTTTAGGATTTATCACTTTTTAAATAACTGAAAAATATTTACTTTCAGCAGATAACCTGATTTTAAAATATTTGATTTTAAAATATTTGATTATACTTACCTAAGAATAAAACTACATCAAACTTTATATATAAAGTTCCTTTATATATAAATATGTGTGTGTATATATACTGTTTCTATATGCTTTCTACCTATCTTTTGCTTTCAAGCAAAATTTGAGAGATTTAAAATGTGCTAACCCAGGAACTTGTCAATAGTTACCATCAGTCATTATCAAGTAACCCTCACAATTCACAAAGTAGCAGTGAAAGCAGCAGTGAAGTTGGTATGTATTCCCCCAAAGCAATTCAAAATCTATGCAAACGTTGAGTCTCCTCAAGGAATAGAATTAGAATAGACATATATGCCAACATTTTCCACAAATACAATATCAACAATCCTTTCCTTTTTTTAGAAAACATTGTGAAAATTAAGCAAAAGAAAGAAAGAGACGGGGTAGTAGGGAGAAGGAGAGAAGGAGAGGGGAAGGGAAAGAGATAAGGAAAGAGAAAAGGAAAGGAAAGTGGAGAGAGAGAGAGAGAGAATTCCAGGGAACCTCGTAGTATTTTGGGGGGGGTGGGAGAGGGCAAAATAGAGAAATACTTCCCACTTCCATTTTATTACTCGCTTCTTTCTCAAAAAAAAAAAAAGTTTGCATAAATCTAATATATATACATTGAGTAACTTTTATATTACTACTTAAAATAACTCTTCGTTCAAGGTAAGTAAAGAGCCGTTTTAGAGACTTGTGTGTATTGAAGGAAGCGTCTAATGGCAAATCAATAGGTTAGTGACTTCTGAACAGTGATAATGCAAAATGAGAAGAATTCAGAAACTCGGCATCATTATATTGAATAGTCTGTAAAATTATTCATACACATATGCTAGGAAAAGGATGATAAATGTAGGGTCAAATTTTCATTACTTAAGAGTTATACTACAGATTTGAAACTTTGAAGAAGAGCATGTTCAGAATTTCAGTAATTTTAAATCAGATCAGAGTTAAAATTGTGTCTCTGAACATTTTAAACATCCTTCAGCTTTTCCTAAAAAATGAGCCTAAGTATTAAATATGTATCTTGAAGCTATGCATGGGCCCTAACACTGATGTAATTTAATGAACTCAAATTACACACAAAAAAATAATCTTGGTTGCTCTTCCTCCATTTATCAGTTTAAACAAGGAGGAGAAATTCCTGGGGTTGGGGATACCCATCCTAAGGCATATTCTATAGATAAACAGGAGACTTTGTTCACTGGATCTTTTCAGTCAGAGCCTTTCATGAGCTGTGAATTCCCTCTAAAAGCACCTATCAGCATGAATAAACTGATAAAAGCAAATGTGTGAAATGCCTTTCACTTAACTAACAGGCATGACTCCAAATTCTAGAACTCCTACTGCTTTCATCTGAAACCCTACCCCATGATGATAGTAAACATGATTGGATGGAAGGTCCTTCACTAATGTTACAAGATCTTTGGCCTATTGTGAAGTGATAGTTAATGGAAAGCTTTGTCAGGCATAATCCATTCCTTTACAGTCTTTCAGATTATCTCTTCTGACTGTGGTATTACGTTTTGTACAAAAAGTCAGATTAATAAATCCGTTCGGTCTTCCCAGGACATTCATTCATTCAGCAGGTGGACACCCTGAGGGATACAGAGGTGACAAAGTTATGGCCCATGACTTCAAAGTCCAGTAAAGATATCGTGTGTACAAAAGGTGTATGAAAAATGAGTAGGAAAATTGATGTAACCATAAGAGATACTGACAAATTCACAAATAGTAGAAGATTTTGATTACTGATAGGTCAAGGGGACAAAAATATTAGTAAAGACATAGAAATGAAAATTTGTAAAAAGGCAAATAAGTTTCATTTAATAAACCTACCTAGAACCTTGCACTCAGAGAATATGCATTTCTTTCAAGCACACGACTTTTTTAAATTGCCACCTACTAGTTCATAAGAAAGCCTTAAAAATTTTCAAAGGATATACAGCATGAAGAAAAATAAATATAACAAAATGTAAGTTAAAATTTCCTATATGTTTGGAAAATGTAAAATACTTCTAAATAATTGATCAAAAGAAACACAATGAAAATGAAAAAGTTCTTAGAACCTAACAATAATGAAAATACATATTAAAACTTGTGGGGCTCAGCAAATAATATTTCAAAGAAATTTAGATCCTTAAGGTTTTACAACAGAAAACAGAATCAATACAAAGAAATTATAAAATGGTGATAATAACAAAATAAGTAGAAATTAATAAAATAAAATAAATATACAATACAATCAAAACCAAAAACTGGTTCTTCAAGAAAACTAATAAAACAAACTTCTAGTGAGAATGGTAAATACATAGGCACAAATACTGCATATCATGAATGAAACATGAACTATAACCACAGATAAAGAGACTAAATAGATTATAAGAGATTGTGAACAAATCTATGTCAATTAATTGTAAAATAGACAAAACGGACAAGCTCCTAGAATATAATTTTTCAAATGCTCAAGAAATAGAAAACCTGAAAGTGTTCTAACCTATTTTTAAAACTTGCAGTAACATTTATGTAAACTAAAACTTCTTTAAAAATTAAAATTAAAAATTAAAGAAAATAAAGTAAAGTAAAACTTGTATAAGTAGTTTAAAATCTTTCCACAAGAAAAACATCTGGCCCAAACAGCTTTATAGGACTTTTCCATATTATTCTACTTTTATATAAACTCTTCCAGAAAATAGAGAAAGAGCAACCACTCCCCAACTCACACATGAGACTTGTATAACCTGGATCCTAAACAAGACAGGGACAGGACATAGGAGAAAATCAAGACAATTTCACTCATGAATATAGGAGCAAAAATCTTAAAATAATGTATTAGCAAACCAAATTGATTCATGTTTTTTTTTTAAGATGAAAAAGTTGTGTTTATCAAGGAAAACAAAGGAGGGAAGTTTAAATGAGGAAAATTTATAAATATAATTCATTACATTAAATGATCAAAGAGAAAAACCACATAATCATCTCAACAGATGCAAAACATGTATTTGATAAAATAGCTCCCATTCATGGTACAAAAATCTTAGCAAACACTAAAAGAGGGAACTCTAAACAAGACAAAGATACCTATGAAAAACTTGGAACAAACATAATTCCTAATGATAAACATTTTGAAGCATTCCTTTAAAATCCTCCAATAAAATTGTCATCAAAAGACACCATTAAGGGGCCGGCTTGATAGCCCAGTGGATAGGGCACCGGCAATCCACATGGGAGGCCCCGGGTTCGATTCCCGGGGACCTCTCCTAGCGGGCAGACTGCCTTGAGAATGGCAAGCCGCCATGGGCGGGCCAGAGCCGCCGTGGGCAAGGCAAGAAGCTGCCACAGATATGGCAAGAGCCGCCACAGGCAGGGCAGGTC
Source organism: Chaetophractus vellerosus (assembly GCA_004027955.1). Lineage (NCBI taxonomy): Eukaryota > Metazoa > Chordata > Mammalia > Cingulata > Chlamyphoridae > Chaetophractus > Chaetophractus vellerosus. The sequence goes on from PVKH010005205.1 coordinate 8,910, forward strand.
GCCCGCGGATGGAGCGCAGCCAGCCACCCGCGAACTGAAAGCCGGCCGTGAACGGACGCAGAGACCGCCCACAAGCGGGGAAAGCCGCGCCTGCGCAGTGACCACTCTCGGCGCGTCGCCGCAGCGGGGGGTAAGGGGAAATATGTAATAAAATAAATAAATCTTTAAAAAAAGAAAAAAGACACCATTAAGAATACGAAAGACATAAAATATACTGAGAAATGATATTTTTAACACATATAACCAAAAAATTGTGTCCAAAATATATAATGCATTCCTAAATATTATTAAGCACAAGACAAAGAAACATACAGAAATATTGGTAAAGGACATTAATAACCAGCCAAGAAAATGGTCTATAAACATGTGAAATCATTTGCAGTGATTGAAATATAAATTAAGAGAACAAAGAGATATTTTTATATTTCTTAGATTGCAAAAAGTTTAAAGTCTGCTAGTATTAAGTTTTTGAGTGTATGGATCAATAGAAATTCAGGGTTGGTAGAAGTAAAGTTTAGTACACCCACTTTGGCACACAATTTGGCATAACTCTTAACATTTAGTTCTCCTACAACCCAGAAAGTTTTTTCATATATGTATATATAACATAGAGAAACGCTTGTATTTACGTAGGAGACAGGTACACAAATCTTTACAGTTGTTTGTGATGGTAAAGAAAAAAAAACTGAAAAATCCCAAATGTTTATCAACAACAGAATGAACCAACTGTAGTATAGTCACATATTATGAATTATTACATAACAAAAAGCAAAAATTTTAAAAAGGAATTATTGTTGACCATAATTTTTCTACTCCTGCATATACTGGCTCTGACTTACAGGTGCAGAGCGACTGAAATGCTCAGAAGGAAGTCCTTGAGCCTTGCTACTTGATACTCAGTATCACTGGATCACTTGGGAGCTTGCTAAAAATGCAAAACCTCTGGCCCCATCCCAGACCTACTGAGTCAGAATCTATGTTTTAACAAGATTTATATGCACATTAAAATTTGAGAAGTACTGCCCCAGAGTAGCTACATTCATTATTCAGTACGGCATCAACTAGTAAGACCCTACATTGCATCCAAATATTGTTTCCAGCAATCCTAGCATTATTTCAAACATGCATGAATTTATTTAACATTTCTGGAGCTCCTACTCTGTGCCAGGCACCTTCTACCTCCTTAAGTGCTAGGGAGTCAAATAAAATACTCTTGGGCCCTAAAATCTCAAAGACTCATACACACATACACACACACATAAAAATATATACATACATATATATAACAAAGTATGTATCCCCACATTACCAATTGAATTTTTCTTTCATACATTTCTTAATGTTATGGTAATTTAACATGGTATTCATATAATTAAATGCACATATCCATTTTATTCTCATCTTCTGTCTTAATGCATCCCACCGATGGGTAGTGATTATAGCTCCTTCTAGTGATACAACATGTATTTTTACTAAGTTTCTATGTCACATCACCTTGAAAATTTTAAGAGTTTAGGCAGTAACTAAACTCTGGTTACCTTTTCGCAGTTAAGCTTCCAACAGAAATCACAATTTTCAGCTAAATCTTCTGGGCTGCCCCTAATCCATTTGATCTTTGAGTTAATTTTAAGACAACTAGCTCTGGCATTATTTTGGGAAAATTTTAAAAGAAGCCAGTAATATTACTATTTGCCCTTTTTACCAATTCATATTATATCTTTACCTACATATATAATACTTTAAAAATTAATAAAATGCCCTTTCGTCAAAGACAAACAAAAGAATAAGGTATAATAAAATAATATGTATCCCATATTTAAATAGGCATAAAACTATACTACAAGAGTTAAAAAATTCATATGTTTACTCTCTACCTAAAAACATGACGGCTACAGCAATAACAAATACAGACTCATACATGCTAGTTATATTAGACTCAAATACCATGAGCACTGTTGCTAACCCTGACTTGGCTAGTGAAAAATTCTTGGTAAAGTTCTGAAAGAAAAATGCCAACATCCTTCAAAATACATCATATTCACATTCCTAGAATATGCAATTTATATATATACACACACACATATACACATATAAAGACTGTGGCAAACATACTACACATAAAACAGAGTTAAGTCATAAGCTCAGATATTTTAAGCAGGCTTTTTACGGAGAAGATCATCTGGTGAGACATTAGAAGTTTGTGCAAAGTCAGCATAATTTTTTGTGGTGCAGTTCTGGCCTGACCCGACTATTGCAGGATGTCTAATATCCCTAGTCCCAATAATCACCATGGCCCCTATTCATTGTAACATGATTGGCCCCATATATTTTCTGAGAAGAGAAATCCTCTAGGAGGCAGTACTACCCCATTGAGACCGCCATTCTAAGCAGACTTCCTGGGGAAGTCCCCACTTTGACCCTACACTGACTTTGGGAATAAGCCAATTGTCTCTGCACCTGGAATATCATAAGTGGACATTTATGTCCATCACTTCTGTATTTCCTTTTGCCAAACACACTGATATGCTCTTATAAGCTAGTAAGAGCCAAGTATTAAATATTTCGAGATTTTGCAAGCCACCTGAAATCATGTTGGTAGTTTAAACCAATGGTGGTAAGAATATTTTTACAACAGAAATTGGCATACGCTACCAATCTGGGCTTTTTGTGGGGTGAGAGGCCAGTTGGTAAATATTTAACATACCACTGATTTTATAGGAAGGACCTTTGTCAACTTCCTCTTATTCTTAGCTTTACATAGTCAAGTTCCCTTTATGGTAGCACGTTCATTTACTCTCTTTTGACTGATAATTTTGAGCGATATTACTCCGTACAATCCAGGCGACATTTTCAATATATCACGCCAGAAGCCAACAGCCACCTACTTGTTCTTCATGAGTGAAAACTTACCCTTAATTTCAAGGTACTAAAATTGTCCATCGCCTCACTTTCTTTTGAAGGCACTGATTAAAATCTACTTATAACAACAACAAAAACAACATACACATGAACAGATATATTGGGTTCCAGTCACATGCAAAAAAAAAAAAAAAAAAGCTTTTTTTCTTTTAAATCTGTCATTGGTGATAAGGAAGAGTTTTGGTGAAGGGAAATTAAAAAAAAAAATAAAAAGAGGAGAAAAAGAAAATGGAGAGGCTGGAATGATTTCTCCTCCATGTCGAAGCCCCTGTGGTTAGGAAGGTGAGGGGCTTTGATGGAGCTGGTCAAGAGAGGCAATGGGACTTTGAGTAAGCAGAGCTATCACACCCGAGGTTATATGTTTGCCTCAGAGAAAGGAGGAGGAGGAGGAGAATTTTCTCTGGGCCTTTCCCCAGAAATCAGCATAATTCCACAACCCAAGAATAGTATTGTGAAAATGAGGACTTCCCTGATGGGGAGTGGCAGAGAGGCCTCTCCCAGGGGTGGGTAAACAGTAAAATAGGCAAGTGAGAGAGAGCACAAGAGGAGGGAGGACAGAGTGGCTATTTCACAGGGAGGGCACCTGCCAGACTGTGTGCATCCGCTTGAGGAAACTGTGGAGGGCTTCCAGAAACAGCTGAAAGGTACTTTAAAAGGGAGCTAAGCCGGGTTCAGCAGACATTTGGGTTACTCCTCAAACTGAAATACCCCCTCTCTACTGGGACTTTCAGTGTCTTGCTCTAACTTTCTAAGTTGCTGCTAAACTAGTGGTTCCCAAACATTAATGTGAATAGTTGTCTCTTAGGGAATTTAATTGAAATTAAGTCCTAACCCCAAAGATTCTCATGCTTAGGGCTGGCTGGGGTCTGGGAAATTACATTTTTAACAACCACCCCTCTAAGGCAGATAGTCTCAAACATACTGGGTAACCTCTGCTTTTATTTCTGGGGAAAAAAGTTGCTTCTATTCACGAAGAAATTCTCCTTTACATGATCTAATCAGTTTCCACATTAATGCTGACACAAACGGAGTTTATGTACTTCCCAATTACTCTTCTCAAATAGTTATTGAGAACTATCTGGGGGCCAGCTGTAGCCCAGTGGATGGGGCACCGGTTCACCACATGGGAGGCCCTGGGTTCAGTTCCCGGGGACCTCTCCGAGCGGGCAGACCGCCTTGAGAGGGCAAGCCACCGTGGACGGGGCAGAGCTGCCATGGGTGGGGCAAAAAGCCGCCACGGGCAGCGCAAAGCCGCCACGGGCAGGGCAAGTCGTCCACAAACAGAGCAGAGCCGCCCACGAGCAGAGCAGTGCCACCCGCGAGCGGGGCAGGCCACCTGCACGGTGAGCTGCCTCGGCGCGTCGCCGCAACAGGGGGAGACAGAGCAGACACAGAAGAACGCAAAAATGAACACAGCAAGAACAGGCAGAGAGGGGGGGATATGTAATAAAAATAAAAGAACCTATCTGCATGACACATGATGATATAAAATGGCCAATATCCTCCATTACAACATCACCCATGACAATTCCCAAGTCCCAAATAAAACCCCATATTACAATTGCCCTTCCCTCTCCCTGCCCCCAAAGTGTCCAGTGACCCTGGCTCCACATAATTTTGTAATTTCTTCCATTACATGTATCACAAGTCTATAACAGGACACCAACAAGTCCATTCTAGTCCATAGTTCTTCCCCCAATCCCGAGGAGTCTGGGATGGTGATGTCCCCTCCACCACCAAGTGAGGGGGAGCTTATATCCCGTGGATACAATGGAAGAGTTGATCTGCCTGCAGCTGCAGGCTCTCTCCACTCCCCAGGGAGGGTGGTCTACAGTCTGAACCGTGATCCATGTTGGATGGCAAAGCCCCAAAATGTATATATCTATCACAGGCGTTGTACCACACTGATGAAGGATATATATGTGGGAGGTTGTGGGAGGTGTGGGAGGGTACTCCTAAAATTTCTGTGTAACATTTATGTAATCAATGTATCCTAAATATATATATATATATAAAGTATATTTTTTTTTAAAGTTAGGGAATTCCCATATGTATTAGTCAGCCAAAGAGGTGCCTTTGCAAAATATACCAATAATTCGTTGGTCTTTTAAAAAAAAAGAACCTATCTGAATATCCTTTTTGATTAAATCAGATTTTAAAGGTTTAAATTTTGCAAAGAAAAATATCACACCACAGAAGAACCAGCACTCATTCAATTACTATATTATAAATGATTTCCACTTGTAACCAGTAAACCAACAAATCTAAAATAACCAGATTAGCTAATAAAAAATGAGCTAAATTCTTCACTATTTTGAAGAGCATATTATTTAGGTAGAAAAAAAATGTGACAAAGATGATATAAACATATGTTTCCATTCTGCATTCCTTTCTCTGCACCAAAAACCCACAAACCCGACCTTCAGATTCTGTCTACATGACAGCAACATAATCCAATGAAATAATGTCAAACAATGTTTTATTTCTTTTTAAACTTGTGCTAAACAATAGTTTATTTACCTAGTCTTTCATTCACTCGCTGAGTAGATCAGTTCTGGCATTGTTTCAAAACAATAATGGCGTATTTGGAGTAACAAAGCACTGTGTTCATTATTGAACTTGCAAAACAAAACAAAAAAAAATACACTGTCATAATAATGTATTGGTCATGTACCAAAAGTGACATAAAAATGCCCAATATCAAATTTCTGAGGACTTGATTCTCAATTCTGCTTTCTGATTCCCCAAACCTAGTGATTTCCTAGAAAAGCATAAGATGTTTCTTAAATTTTCAACTTCTTCATTTATTCCAGGCAGGTGATATTTTCATTTATTTCAGTGTATGAACGAGCCACATCCTTGATCAAATGGACAATTAAAGAAATAGTATACAATTCATGATAGAGCAGTTTCAAAGAGCAGTGGGCCTTCATTCCAACTGAAATGTCAGGAGGTTACTAGATTGTCATAATGATTACCAAGGGTATGAATTAAGTGGAATTTTATGTAAGTTATGGCTATAATTTCAATATTCATATTATACTGCCTTGCATCCTAGCGCCAAAATTGTATTTCATAGTTCCACTGGCATTATAATTTGTAACTACCTAAAAATTTAAGAATACATAAGAGACATCTAATATTTGAAATGCCCATTCTGAAAATAGTTGTAATTAATGTAAATAATCAATCTCTTCAGTTTTATGATTTTTATTGACTTGCTTCCTGAATAATATAATAAATCATTCAAATAGATTTATTCCTCTAAACACTAAAAAGATTCTGAAAGAATATAACTGGAAGTTAAAAGTATAAGTCACATTAAAAATTCTTAACATAATATAGAGGGTTTGACAAACAATTACTTACTGGTGTCACAGGGTATGACTTCGGGGTACGTAGCAAAAGCAAGGAAATTGTGTTATAATTAATATGGTGTTCAATAAATGGCCCCTGTGATGGCCAACCACAGAATGCTATGTATGGGGTGACCCCAGGGAAATGTTAGGAGAATGGAACTGTGCTCCCTTTGCCTCCTTCTGACTTAAGATGTCATTGGCTCTGAAAGTGGCTAGCATGGGCTACTTAATATGATTGATTTGCCAAATATATTGATTTAATACTGTACTTCCCTTGCAATAAAGGTTTATATTAAGTTACAACACAAACAGTAATAAAATAGCAGCCTAAGTAAACTCTTTCTAAACCAAAAAATGAGGAATTAAGCACAGATAATGCTTTTAACTCATGTGCTTTGAATAAATGAAACCAGTGCATCAAAAGATACCTATACATATAAGTTTTAATGCTGACATTTAACAATTTTTTTACAGAAATCTCTTGTAGATAAGACAGTTGTACATCTAAAGAGTTTTATTGATATTTTCATACTGTATTACCCCTCTTTACCATAGTCTGTGGCTTGTGCAAACAGTGGAAAGGGGAAAGAAAAATTAACAAATTAAGATGGTGATAGCATGGCGGGTTTCATCTTAACAACAGTGAAGTATTTCCCCAGCATAGTGTAATAGGTCCATTTGGTATTTTCTTCATTTGGGGGCAAACGGTATTTTCTCAGAGGTATATAATAGCAATTTGCACATTAACTTGACCATAATGCAGGAAATCTGCCTTTCTAGACATAAACTGTTTATTATTTTGCAAAAGTTTTATAGGTGGTGGTCTTTTGTTTTATTTTGTATGAAAAAAAGTAATTTTAAAGCAAAATTCTACAAATATAGTACACTAAAGTGATCCCAAAATGGGGTATGCAGGGTCCATGCTCCCTAGGAGCTCACAACCTAGTGGAGAAGAGGGATACACACACAACTCTCCATGACAAGGCAGATGATGGAAGGCGCTTCAGGAGAAGCGGTGATAATATTTCTGGAAATAATTATTTTTGCCTGAAGGCATCGGGGACTGTTGTATTTTAATGAGTCATAAAAGGGTGATGATGCATGAAGAGGGCGTTGTAGTCAAAGGAAACGAGATGAGCAAAGAGGTAGAGGTCTGACAAATGGGCTGGTTTAACCAGGTTAGATGTCAGGGTATAAGCGAGGAGGAGCGAGATCTGAGAAGTTGGTGAGGGGAGTAGGCAATACAGATCCTGAAAAGTGAATTTAGAAGTTTAAACTTTATACTGCAAGCTACAGGAAGGGATCATGAGGAGTTATAGAGGAAATATCTATTTCAGGGGAAGAAGCAAGGGTTGGTCTGAGAGTTAGGATGAGTCTCAAACTGGGGAGGAGATGATATGGAATGGTCAAGGAAGTCATAGGGATCAAGGACGGGCAGAGGTCAGGGTGACATCAGAGTGCCTGCTGAAAGCAACCCTTGATAATAAAATGAAAAAAGAAACTTTGATGTTTTGGTTTTCAACATGTCCCCACATCAAAATAGTTGTATCAAATCAGTCTTTCCATCATATTATCAGTGTCAAAATGGCTGTATTAAATGCACACACACACACACACAAATTTGTCTAAGCACAGAGGATAGATTGGAGGGTTCCCTAAAGATGACAAGAGTGATGCGGAAGCGAGTGTGGTAATAAAAGGGGAGGAGGGGAGCAGGTGTAGCTCAGTAGTTGAGCACCTGTTTTGCATATACCAGGTCCTAGGTTCAATCCCTGGTACCTCCTAAAAAATAGAGGCAGGGTGTGGGGGAGAAAAGAAACTGATTAGTAAGTGATTGTGGTCATTAGAAAGGGAGGGGAATATCTGGAATATATTTTAGGAGGTATTGTCTTAAACAGTGACCGATAGTGAATGCGAAGCATGAGGAGTCAAAGGTAACTGAGATTCCTAGCTTGGGTGACCAGGTCCTTACTCTATCTGCAGGTGCTCATGTGACAGAAATCACTTCCCACTACCAGCTTAACCCAAAAGAAATAAAGCATAGTTGACATGGATAGGGCTATATTAACACTCCTTCAAGGAAAAGTGTTACTTCTCCCTAGAGACAAGAGTTTAATCCCATAACTTATAGAGTCACTCCCCTACTTTAAAACACACGAGTCTTCCCATTCCTCTGGGCATCGGCAGAGCACTGCTGCTCCTGGCCTCAGGCCTCTCTAGGCTCACCTGCCTGCCCTTGCTCACTCGACTCTAGCATCAATGATTCTCACTCAGTTTTTCAAAAATGCTTTCTGTTTCCTCTGTCATGAATTCATGTTCACCCCTCTACCCTAAAATATTTAGCCTTGTTAAACTGTGAACATTAAACTTATCCTCTAGATCCTCTTCTAATCACTTTTTCAGAAAAGGCTTCCCTGACAGGTTCCTTTGTAATATATTTTCACAGAACCGTGTTCCTTTTTTATTTTGAAAGCAACTTTGCAGTTTGTAACTATACAATTACTAGTGATTTTATTTGGAATTAGACTATAGACCTCATTAGAATAGAATCTGAGTCTGTTTAGCTTTTCAATTTATCTGTAGCATTCAGCATATAGTGGGTGCTCAATAAACCTTCCGAGTAGCAAGTAAATGAATGAGTGAAAAATGAATATCAAGGAGGTGATGTCTCCTATTACATGACTTTAGCCTTGCCCTTTTGGAACAACTCTTCTCTCTGCCCAACTTCCCTCTACCATTATTGTGCTAAGAAGCATCGGCTCTTTCTTGTCCTGTCTGAGGCTTGGCAGTGTTACACGAGACATCAGGAGCTGTCACTGGTTGCTATCTTTGCTATCCAGAAGGAATAGAGCCAGCTTCAGTATGCCAGCTCTGATTAAATTCTTTTGATTCTGGGTTTCCCTGTGATAGAGAAAGGAGGAAAGGGGTTTGCTGGTTCATCCCATCACTTGGAAAGTGAAAATAAATACAGGTTTCATTTATTAGGGACTATGTCTACTAAACAGCACTGCAGAACTCTGTGATACTGTCTCATTACAACATAACAACACAGTTTAAAGAAACCCATCGCTCTTTCCTACTTCATTTGGCTCCTACCACGACCACACAGCTTTTCAAAACGCCAAAGTTCTCCTTTCCAAAACTCTCTTGGAACTCCATCAGAGCCTCCCCCTCTCACAATGGTTCCAACCCTCAGTTTGAGAATTAAGGCATGAAACACATGGAAATACAATGTTCCAATCCATCTAATTAATGCATTAAGTCCCTCATTTACATAGTACAAATTTCCCTTTATGCTTTCAGTTGCTTGGCAATTGCTTGCCTCAAGAAAATATATTAGCAGTTAAAATGCTGCTTAAAAATAAAGGAAATAACAAAGACATCAGCCATATTTCAAAAAGCATATTTCAGAAAGGAAAGGAAAAATCCATCATGTAGAGGGATTTCAAATCAAAGTAGTCTGAATCAACTCTATTTTGAAAAAACAATTTAAACATAGTAAGTAAAGTAACATATATTATCTTGGCAGGCAGGAGGGGCATCAATTATAATCTGTGGAACAGATGTTACCATAGAATCTGCATAGCATCCCCCCAAACGTATCTTGGTTATAAAGAACATAGCATGAATCTAAGCCACCTCTGACTTTACAAGGCAGGAGGACAAACAGGATCTGTCTCCACTGTCATATTATCCTCAGAAATATTGGCACTCCCACGAACCAAAATACTCCCAAGTAGGGGTAGATTTTGAAATAAACTTATTAACAATGAACCAGCAAAGCGCTTCTAAACCGTACTGAATCATTGGAAAGAGGCAGATGGAGGGACAACTTTGATCCTAAATTAATCCCAGCTTGTGTCAAAATACCATGTGCTCCTCAGGCTTTTCGGGAGGGGAGTGGCTAGGTAGAGGCCCAGTTGCTTATGCACTTCCAGGAACGTTAGACGTTTAAATGTGAGCGCTAATGTCCATCCTTGGTATTGTTCTTCTTCACACAACGTGCAAAAGAGCTCCCCAGAAGTCAAGGCAGAAAGGCCAACATGATCTTCTCTAGTTTGGATTTTAAATGAACCAGTAAACAGCAAGCAACATCAAGATGTCCTTATGGTGTCCATGCCGGGGCCCAAGATAAAGCATGTGCCATCTAGCTCAGAGGAATTTAAAAAAAATTTTTTTGAAAATGCAGGTTTGAAAATGTGTAACAATTTGCTCAAAAGCTACCTCAATGTAGATTTCACATTCTTTCCCGTTGTCAAAACTGAAAAATATATTGCAATACTTTTTACAGTGAAATTGTTTATAATGAAAATATTTATAAACTTGTATACAGCACTTTTAAATAGAATCCCTGCTATATATAGAATTTCTTTTAATCCTTAAAAATACTGGGAAGTAGGAAGTTTGACTATTCTAATTTTCAGAAGAAAACACTGAGTTTGAGAAAACCAAAACTATCATTTATTCAAGATCTCGAAACAGGAAGGTGGCAGAGTTGCAAAAAATCCAGATCCTCTGATTCCATATCCAAGCTCAAGGGAATTAATGTATTATATCAAAATACTAAATGCGTAGTGGTTTTACTCCCAAGCACATGATCTGATGTGTAGAATATAAAATTCAGTATGAAATGAACTTACTACCATATCAGTAATTGGAACACTTTCTTAGAATTTTGCTTTTTGGTACACATATAAAAGTATGAATAAAACAAAGAAATAAATGTGAGATTGGAGTAAGAAAAGATGTTAGGATGCCTCAATAAGAAAAATAAACCAAAAAAAACTTTTTTAAGAAAAACAAAAAACTGGAGGAATGTTAGTAGCCCGTGCTGGATTAGTTACTCTAGCTCAAAACCCTCCAATTCAGAGGCAGATATTCTAAGGGCACCTAATAAGCAGTCATTTTCTTGAATAGAATAATTATCTGCTCTTTTCTAAGATGGCCTTAAACTGTTAACTCTTACAACAGTTCCAGAAGTTGCAGGGCAGACTCTTCCTTGAAAGGTTCAAGCTAGCTTCAAGACCTGCAGCGGATCACTACCGGATTGAGCTACAGAGTATTTTGAAACATGCCATGATCCTGAAAAGTCAGGCTCACCTGAATCCTTCAGGCTGTGCCTCTGAACACTGAGCAGGTGCTGTAGTACCACCCCAGTAACGTGACCTACACCACAGCTCTTCCACCTTTTGGGGATAAGGGAACATACAATAAGAGATAAATCAATTCCTTGTATGTGTCAGGTTTGGGCCTGGAGGGGCAAGGATTCTCACCCTTGCCCTCTTTTGTTCCTCTCCAAGGATGAATCAAGCTCAAAAGTCCATTCTCACTCTACCTCCCCCAGTGGACGAAGTTGACAGTGTTGGTGCTCTAACTAGATCTCCTTGGATCCCATTAACACTTTTATACACACTGGTGCTTAGTGTGCCATCATTCACAACAGCCAGCTCCTGTATCTCCTTGTCTGAGGGATGCCTCAAGCCTATGTTCACAGAATACCTCGGAATGTATATCTCCCCAGTGGCAGCCTTTAACCAATGACCCTTGGGTGTAAATATTCCAGCACCCTTGTTCCAGATTGGGACAACTCTGAGATGTGACCTACACTATCTCTAGGCTCCACTGTAGGACTGAGCCAAAGTCACTCAGTGTGAGAGTTTGAGATTATTTACGAATCCCAAAAAGAGAAAGATAGTGTTTGTAAATTAATCTATTCTTCTGGGTATGATACCCTTTGGTTGCATTTAAAGCAGCAGCAATGTCTTTGATTAGATTACCTGTTACGATTAGGGCTTTTGATTTGACTCAGGTTGAGTCCCCTCCCCCTTGCCAGATCAGATATAAACGGACACTCACACAGACAGACATACACACACGTGGCAACTGACTGGTGTAACAGCAACCTTGAGCTGGACTTTTTACAGCCTTGTAACTATAAGCATTTACCCCAAATAAATACCCTTTATAAAAAGCCAACAGATTTCCGGTACTTTGCATCGGCAGCCCTGTGGCAGACTAATACACCCTCTGTGGCACTCTGATTGGTATTGTGTTATTGCTTGGCTTCCTTTTCTTCTTGTTCCCACTTCTTATTACCTTACCAGGTGCTTTTTGGTTGTTTTGTTTTTTGTTTTGTTTTTCTCCTCTTTTTGTTTTTGTGGGAACATTTGTTAACAAATTGCTTTCAATTTAATCCTTATCTATTATGGAAGATCCCAAGACAGTGGACATAAGAGGGGTGAGTAGGGCTGGCTGGGAATGTTGGTTGGAGAGCGCTAATCTCTGTGGTCAGGTTCCAGGACACTATCTGGCCCACATTTTCCAGGAGTGGAGTTTTCATATGAGATAAAGTTCATACAGACATGGTCAAAGACTCCTCTTTCTTTCTCCTTGGCCAGGGTAGTGAGAGCACAGTTTTGTTCCAAGTAGCATGGGCCAGTCCACTCTCTCTCCTTGGGGATGGTTTCACTTCTTCCACCTGCATGTTGGGCCCTTGACTACTGCCCTGGACAGGTGGGGCAGGGGCAAGTATCCACATTCACCCTCAAAGCAGATGTTCCACCTTGTCCCACACTTCTGAGTTATTTTCCTCTGGTGTTGGGGAGAATAAATTTCCTTCTCATCAGTGTTACATTTAAAAGTTGGGTGAATGCTTAGGAAAAATAGTTGGCCTTGTGTTGAATAGAGGTGACTAACCAAGGTGAAATTAGTGCATCCCTAGATCCCTGACCTAATACCAGTAATACATGAACCTCTAACATCAAGCATTGATCTGTTTGAGGAAACATTTTTATATGACATTTGCTTCTTCTTGTTTGAGTTTCCCAGGCTCTCATCTCAAAGTCATTTTCAACTTCATTTTATCTCTGATTCTCCACAATGCAACAGTCAGTAACACCTCTTAAGGGGTGGGGATCTCATATCAACTCCTGATTTTCACAAAACTCAAATAATTTTGGACTCTCCTTAAGTCTCATCTAGAACATCAGAACTGGCTCCTTAGAGGTATCTCTACTTTCAGTCTCTCTTATGTATACTGCTATCGTATAAAGCCATGATTTTGTCATATCATAATGGAAATCCTTCAAAAACCTGATGAGAAAATCCAACACCCCTTAGTCTGTTGTGGGTCTTTGAATTATATGGCCTGAATTCACCTTCTCCCCTCCTGTTACTCTTTATGCATCTTCTGCTTCC
>PVKH010005206.1:0-22390 GCA_004027955.1 Chaetophractus vellerosus
TACACAGAGATTCCAGGAGTACCCATATGCCACCCCCCACCCCTCCCACAACCCCCCACATCCCCATCCCTAAGTGTGTCATAACGCCTCTGATAGTTACACACATTTTGGGGCTTTGCCATCAGACCTAGATCACATTTCAGGCCCTAGACAACCCTCTCTTCTTTACAGTTCCTGAATGATACATGATCATACAAACTGGCCTACATCCTCCATTGCAGCATCATCCATGACAATTCCCAGCCCCCCCCCAAAAAAAAAAAAACTGCATTACAATTGCTCTTCCCTCACCTTGCTCCCAAAGTGTCCAATGACCCTGGCTCCACATAATTTTGCAATTTCTTGCATTGCATACATCTTAAGTCTATATCAAGACTCCAACAAGTCCATTCTAGTCCATAGTTGTTCCCCCAATCTTGAGAAGTCTGGAATGGTAATGTCCCCTCCACAATGGAAGGGATTATCCTGTCTGCAGCTGCAGGCTCTCTGGATTCCCCTGCATAGCTGTCTTCCATCGTCAACTCCCAACTAGGTGTCCTGGTTGAGTCCATTGAGTTGTAGCATAGGAGTTGCAGGTCCTCAGAGTTCTGGACCCGGTTGGGTTATGATCAGCATGTAGTCTCCGTTCTATGGAAGTACACCTAAAACTCTGGCATCAAATATAGGTTTGAATAGAAGAGACATTTGGACCATGTGCAGTGTAGACATATTTTGGTCAGTTTCTATCACTCTCAGGAGCAAGAATTCCAAGTTAGGGCCCACAGGTAAGGCACCAAACTCTGGGATTATCTGCCCTGGTATAGGACCTGGATATCTTCAAAGTCCTCTGGTGGCCCTCTGTTTGGGGTGATTTCCATATTGGAAGTCTAGGAGGTCCTACTGGGATTTGCATAAGTGTTACTTCTGGGTTGCCCTCCTGACTCATTTTGAAGTCTCTTGGCCCTATGAACTCATCTGTCTTTACCATTTCCTCCTTTTATTTGAAGTCTCTTCCCAGTTTTACTGCCCATTGGCATTGGTTAGTAATCCCTCGTTGCCAGGGAGGCTCATCCCCGGGAGTCATGTCCCATGCTGGGTACTCCTGGAATCTCTGTGTAACATTTGGGTAATCAATGTATCCTAAAAATGTATATAGATATATAAAAAATCAATAAAAAATTTAAAAAAAAGAATGATCAAACTTAACAGCATCAATTCAATACAGCCATTTAGAATTATCTGGCACCATATCCTGTTAAATTTTGGCAATCCAATATTCCTGGTTATGATATAATTATATCCCTCAATCATTTAATAAATTGTTTTAACTTGAACAAAGGATTTTACATGTAAAACCAATGGCCAGAGATTTTGAAGAGCTGGGAATTTGTTGACAACTCTCAGTTTTTTCACTAAGAAGCCCTGAGACCCTCATCTCTTGGCCAAACCAGCATATAGCAAACGGACATCTGAACTGCCTGGGTGTTCAGTTGCTTAAGTCTGAAAATGTTCTCTGTAACTATTTATTTGTTTTGCTCAGTTTTTTTTTTCAGTTCAAAGCAGCCTGTTTCTATAACTAGCAAATGTTATAAAACTTAACTTGTAGGTTAAACACATGCTAATAAAATATCACTTTTAATATGAAAAAAAAATTTACTTGAGAATTCTTATTGTGGAAAATACATGTTTTCTTTTGGTCCTTTTGAACATATTTGATGGGTATTCATTATTTATTTTGAAGATGTTTAGGGATCTTGATACCCAATGTGGAAATGTTCTTATTCATTTATTTGATATTTATTATCTCTGTTTTTAATTCTTTTATTTTCCTGCAGCTTATAAGCATGTTCAAGTTTTTCCCAATAGAAAACACCTTCCTTAGCACTGCACCCCAACTTAGATCCTATTTTACACCTACTTTGTTATTAAAAACTCATGAATGAGAAGCCCACACTCATTCCCTCTTTTAATTCCACAATTCATTAAAATGTAATTTCACCATCATTTATCTTTTCATAAACCTCAATCAATTCCCCAAATCTCAGTATCAGTAAATATTTAAAACATGATTATATCCTTTCCATGCTTAAAAAATTTGATCACTTTTAGATTAAATACCATTTTTTTAGCATGAAAAATGCCTTACCTGGTTAGCATCCTTCACACCACCTTTGGAGCCCTGCCTTCAATAACTTTTTTCATCACCTGAAATAGTTTGGCTTCTTTCAGCCTCAGATTCATCTCACATATGGTTCCTATTTCATGGAATACTCTCAAACCCCCTGCAATTAAATTCCTAATTATCCTTTAGATAATAGTGTAGATATCTGTTCCTTAGGAATCTCTTTCTCTGTTCCCACTATTCCCCCGAATAAATTTCCTCATCCTTTATTCATAACTTCTAAAATTCAAATGAACACATTTAACCTCCTGCCCCTCCTCCATTTCTCCCTGCTTCTCCTCCTCCTCCTCCTCCTTCTCCTCTTCTTCTATCTCCTTCTTCTTCCATCCTTATCACCTGCTGTCCATTTAGACTGGTAAATATAACTCCATGTGGTATTCAATGGCCTACCCCTTTCCTAAGAAAATGTAGTTTTCAAAGATTTAGTTGAATATCAAGAAAAAGAAGAATCAATTGTAAGAAAAAATGACTTCTTTTACTTGACTGAAAGGAATAATTATATAATATTGGTATCAATGATAGATTTTTAAAATTTGGTACAAGTCCACTTTTTGGAATAAAAATATGATTACATTAATATTTCAAAAATTATGCTTTTCTTAGTTTTCCAGGCTGTGACAAATGCTGCACAAGGGGTTTGGCTTAACAACAGGAGTTCAGTGGTTCACCCTTTTGAGGTTAGAAGTCCAAAATTGAGAGAAGAACATCAAGGTTTGCTTTCTCCTGGAGTCTGTCGCATTCTGGTGCTGCTTGCTGGCAAGCCTTCAGGTTCCTTACATGTATTCTGCCTCCCATCATATGGCGATGTTCTCTCCTTTCTGGCTGCTATGACTTCTGAGTTCTCTTTGTATGGCCTCCAGTAAAATGCATTAATACTCACCCTAAATCAGTTGGTCACACCTTAACTAAAAATAGCATCTTCAAATGGTCCTATTTACAGTGTGTTCACACAGATTAAAATTAAGAACATGTGTTTGTGGGGTAAAATTCAACTTCCCACAATGATATTTAAAATTTTCAACTTCATAACAAATTCTCATTATTTGCAATTTCATGTGGACCCTTAAAAAGGTATGCCAATAAGTATAGAAAGAGTTTCATAGTTAATTTCTTATATGCAATTAATGTTGAACAGCCTAATTTTTTATTAGATAAAAGTAATTATCAAAATGGCAGACAAATGCAATGGTTGTTTAAGAGCATATTTTTATGAACCACAAGGAAAGATTTAATGGTTGAATGGGGATGGTTTCAACTAGATAATTCTGAAACTGCTTTCATTGCATGGGACAGGAGCATAGCCTCAAAGGCCAACCACCAAAAGTGAAGATGCAATATGCTATGATGTCATTTGCCTGCTTCATCAAATTTTATTGCATATGTTGGCTTCATAAGCCTGAACTCTTGTGTGTTTTTGTTCTACTAAAGTTTGTTTGTTTAATAAATCAGGATAGAAAGAAACTCAAGTATATTTATACTGGGAGAAACTTAAGCTTTTGTAAACAAGAGATAAGTTAATGATGAGAGCTAATGAGTAAAAGAACAACATAAAAAGGGGACAAAGATGACAGTAGAGGGCACCTGTACACTTCAGGGTACAAATAAGAGAAGGACAAATAGAAATGTAGTAGAGAAATTACATTTCAGTCATGGCAGTTTATAGTTGACCTAATGACAAGGTCGAGTATTATGCACCAAGTGTAAAATTAATGTCAAGTCAAAATGGGCTTTTCATCTAGATGGCACTTACTAATGCAAAGCATTTTAAAAAGAAGCCAGCAGCAGCACTTGGGGCAAGATAATTTTGAAAGTAGAAGTAATTCATGTCATTTATTTTAAGAGGAAAAATAAACCCTTGAAAGCAAAGCTTTCATTTCCACATTTAATCCTAGAGAAAAAGAGTCGTCAGTTGCAGACAAAAGTCAGATGTATATCAATAATTACTTCTGTTCACCTGGAACCAAGATAATAATTTAATTTATATTAGGGCAAAATTGTACATTTTTCTTTTTGCTGATAAAATACTCTTTGTATAATATCCAACTTTAGCCAAAGTAGCATTTAATATCCTAAAATAGAAAATGGTAAGCACTGTAACTGAGATTAATATTACTTCATGTATTAAATGAGAGGCAGCTTTACAGCCAGGGGCAATACTTACCAGTTTCCTAGAAACTAACTGAACCATGTGATGGAATATGAGGAGATGTGATATGTGGCTCTTTTGTGTTCTGGCACAGTAGGTTGTGCCTTCTCTAGCTGTTTTTGTCAATCTGCCACTGAATACAAAAGACTCAGATGAACTAAGAAATTAAAAGAGCAGTGGTCCCGGAATCACAACGTAGAGTCTACTCACTGCCCCAAACTATCTTCATTAGCCTGAAACTAGAATAAGAATAAATTGTATTGAGTTAAGTCACTGAAATTTTGTAGCTAATACAGCTGCAAAAATATAAGTGTTTCCCTTGAAAAAACAGTGAGTCTCTAAACATTGTTAATGTTCAAAAGAAAATGTGCAAAATCCCAGGAATAAAATAGATATTTACAAATTATTTGGTAAATAAATGACCATCTTCCAGGATCTTGAAGATAGGATACCGACATATGGGTTTAGTTAAACTACTGGAATATAGATCAAAGAAGATTTATTTCTGACCAAATTAGGCCAAACTGGCATTTTTTTCTATTTTCATATTATCAATCCTTTAAATACTCCATTCTATGTTCCATCAATAGGTATTTAAATGACTTGTACAAATTATATATTCACTTTACCTGATGGAATTTGTGGTATGAAGTATATCATATTTGGTATTTGTGTTGTTTCATCTTTCTGTTTTGGACCATCAAGTAAATTGTGAGAGTCTCATGAATGAAAACACTATTTCTGCAAATTGACTAATCACCATGTATTCCAGTGTCAATACTGTCAATTTCAAAAATCAATCAAAATAGCCAGTACACTTAATTTCATATTAACAGGTTTTGCAGCAAACACTAGGAGCTGGATCATAGAGGCTGATATATGTTGAGTACCAGTGAAAAGTTTGATGCCAGTGAAGAGTTTGTTTTGTTAAAGTCAGGAACAAAAGAGAACAAAGGCAAGTTACAAAGTTAACATGGCAACAGAACAAGAAAGTAGCTGACACACACATTGAAAAATTTTAGATGCAGAGCATCAACAACAGATTGTTTATTAACTGAGCCCATAATCACATTTCTATCCAACTTTGATTTGTGGATTAACACCCATTTTTTCTTGTCTTCTTTTAAGGTTTTGCTTATTATGAATGTCTACCACATTGTGTGACTTGTAATGCATTCAAATTAAACAAAGACACTTTAAGTATTAGACAAAAATAACTACTAAATAATACTATATATTAATAATAAATGCTGAATAATAGTTCTTTTATAAATTTAATCTCCAAGCTTTTATTGCCCATAGTTGCCTAACATATTTTCTGCCTGTTTTACAGAGGGAAATTGTGAATTCAAGTTTTACATTCATTTGAGAATATATAAGAAAAATAATCATATAAAAAGGTATTGAGGTAACTGGCACATGCTATATTAGGAAATAACCAATTTAAAGATATTTAAAAAATAATACCTACTGCATTGAATTCAAATGTGTAGCATATAGTCATATGACTGAGTTACAAATGACACCACACTACATTGCTGGGTGTTCTTACAGTAATATTATGATATTACTAGCTATTTTGAAGTAGGATAAAATATATTAACAAAATATACTATCTGTATATGAAATTATCATAAATTTCAGTCAGCAAAGTTCTGAAGACCAGACATTGATTGTTTTGATATAATATTAATAAAATAATGTTTTTAGAGTTGTCAAAAATCTTAAAAAAGGAGGATGAATTGAAGTTAAAACAATGTTTAGAAATGGAGGTTGTGGAGTGGAGTTTTTGAATGGGGTAATTCTAATAAACCTGGGAAGATGTTCTTTTTTCCTTCAAAAAAACATAACCAAATCACTTTGTGTTTTTTTTTTTTTTTCTGGAGATCCATAATTAACTTTGCTGGTGAGAAGGAGAATGATAACTTACTAACTTTCCCAGGGATTGTAATTGCTCATACCTTCTTCAAGATCATGTGTTTTTAGATTTGAGGAAACTTGGTTTGTATGGATAGTATTTAAGAATTGTGCCATAAAGTGTGGAAGACAGTTCAGTAGACTAGATAATAAATGGGGGAAGATGGGTAACACAGAAAGAAGAAAATAAGTTTTTAAAAATATTTGATAATTTAGATCAGAAAATGTATTTAAAGTGATTTGTGGGGGTGGATGTGGCTCAAATGGTTGGGCGTCTGTTTCCCATATGGAGGTACCTGGGTTCGATTGCCAGGACCTCCCAGCAAAATAAAGAAAAATACAGAAGGTGCGTGGGTTCACCGTCAGGCCCCAGGAGTGGGTGAGCCCCCAGGCCCCATGAGCAAGTGAGTCCCCAGGCCCACCGAACCATGCAGCAAGGTGATGATGTAACTGGAGAGAGAAGCAGGGGAGAGCCAAGATGAGACATGCCAAGAAAACAGGAACTGAAGTGTTGCAGGTAGCAGAATGCCTCTTCCCTACATTGGCGTTTCCCAGGATTGAATCTCTGGTGAAGACAGGAGGAGAAGGATGAGAGGGGAGGGCAGGAAACAGACACAGAGAATTGCCTGATGAATGGACACAAAAACAGTAAAAATGGGGTGGGGGGAGGAAGGGGAATTAAAATGGATAAGAAGTAAGTAAATAAATCTTTGAAAAATTAAAATGATTTGGATAACATGGCTCTTTTCTCTCATTCTTAATTTTATGTCAATCGACTCTATAGATGCTTATGAATGAAGAAATTTAAAAATTAAACATTTCTAGCTTAGCAAATGACAAGAAAGTCCTTTCCAAAGTTACTTGGGATAAATGTTTATTAAGTGATTAAATCTTAAATTTTCTTCAGAAATGAGAATGTGGCAAAATTTCTTTATGTATTTAGTTTTCACAGCTCACTAAGGCATGTTTAAATGCATTGAGAAGTATACAGATGTAAGATAGACAATGTACACATGCAAGAAAAATAAGAAAACAAATTAATGAGTTTCTAACAGGCATCAGGAAATGGAATATGACAGATGCACAAGATAGCAGCAGATGGAGTGCAGTAGTAAGATTCATATTTAATAAGTGCAATCACACTTGCTATTTGTATCAGGTGAAAAGAAAGAAGTGTGTATGCAGATAAGAGTTATAGGTTTGGGGGCTGGAAGTTGAGAAAAAAAATTTTCCCTAAGTATCTATTATCTCCATGACCTGTGAAATAAAGGCGAAAGGAGTATAGGAAATATGGGAGTTAAGAAAATAGAGAAAGTATGCCTAAGTTATTTTAGAAAGATAGAAATAGAAAATGACCAAAGAACTCTAGCAAAAGTAATCTTTGTTGTTGAGTACTCAGTTTTGGTTGCTGATATATAATTTATTTATCATGCTATTCACATAGCACATGATCCCTAAGCACAGAAGAATCATGTGATTGGAAATAACCAGCACCATGGATATGGTATATGTGTATAAAAGAAAGGAAAGGTGTGAGATGGTTAAGGGTATTTGCAAGAGAGTGACCACAGAGATAAAAAAAAAAAAAAAAAACAATCAAGGGGAGTAGATGTGGCTCAAGCAGTTGGCTGCCCCCTCCCACATGTGAGGTCATGGTTTGATTCCAGTGCCTCCTGGGGAAGCGTGAAGGAACAACAAGCAAAACAAGTGAGAAGGCCAACTAAGTGAAGCTGATGTGCCGATGTAGCTCAGTGGTCAAGCTCCGGCTTAAAAGAATAAAAAAAAGTATGGAATGTTTAAAGTTATATTATGATATCCTTAATTACAGAATGTATTTATATACAGACAGAAAGTTTTTTATTGATGTATTAAAACATGGAACACATACTCAAAGTTTTGTTGAAATTTATCCTTGAAAGTTTTCTATAATCTATGGAATTTAAATTTAATATCAAGTACTATCCAAATTATATACTTTCTCTAAAATCACCTTATGGAAAGGTAAACAATAGGTGTTTTATGCCAGCATCCTGTTGAAATAATTGGGAGCTGTTGAGCAAAGTTGTAGGTTTTCAGTCATATTTTAATATTATAGTTTGAGTCATATTGGAAGGGGTTTGAATCAATCAAGAGGCATTAGGGGGGGCCGGCCATAGCCCAGTGGATAGGGCGCCGGTTCACCACAAGGGAGGCCCCGGGTTCGGTTCCTGGGGACCTCTCTGGGCGGGCAGACCGCCTTGAGAATGGCAAGCCACAGTGGGTGGGGCAGAGCCACCGTGGGCGGGGCAGAGCCACTGTGGGCAGGGCAAAAAGCCGCGACAGGCAGAGCAAACCACCCGCGAAGGGAAGCAAAAAGCCGCCTGCGAATGGAGCAGAGCAGCCTGCTCAGTGAGCTGACTTGGCACATCGCCACAGCAGGGGGAGACAGAGCAGACACAGAAGAACATAAAAATGAACACAGCAAGAGCAAGCAGAAGGGGGGGGGAGGTATGTAACAAAAAAAAAAAAAGAGACATTAGGCTATGATGCAGTAATAATTCCACACTCTCAGAGACTTAATGTTACAAAGGTTTATTTGTTTGATTTTGATTTTTGTTTTCTTTTTAAATTTCTCACTGATGTTACCTGTTTATCAAGGGTCACCTTAGTATCTCTATCTGTGTCAGTGTTATTTTCACTAAGCAGCCAGTAGTAGAAATGCTGCTTCTACAGGGGAAGGGAGGTAGGGTTGGAAAACCAAAGTCATAACTATGTCTTGTTTTAAATCTTCCACCTGGAATTGAGACAAATCTCTTCCTTTCACATTTCCTTTTAAACAGTCAGATGAGAAACTTAAAATCAAGAGGATGGAAAAGAGCAAACTACAGAGTAACTAAAACTAAAATTTCCATGAGTCTTGCTGCTTAGAAAAATTAACTTACTTTCTCAATTTCTTTTATCAACTAACCATCAGAGTTGAATTAGGAATTTAAAACTGCCACTTATTTGAGAGAATTTTTAAAAATATTTTTAAGTTATAAATGGAAAAAGATTCCTCATAGAGTTAAGTGAATGTAAATGTTACTCTAAGTTTGATTCCAGCTCTGTTGAAAATAAATACCCTATTTTTGTGCTTCTGTGATTAGTTCCAATCAGCATGCTATAAATATGTAAAGGTTTTACCCATCTACCACTTGCATCTCCAGTTTAAAGCTCTTCAGTTGTAAAGACAACCAAATCCTGAGCAGGCAATATCTGTGGATTTACCTAAGAGTGAAATAAAAGCTATAGACCACACTTTCTATCTTCTTGATATTTGAAGTCCTATTTTTCCTTTTACTGAATATAATAAGCATTGTTCTCTGAAATCAAAGAAGAATTTTTAAACAGTGGTGTTAACTTAGAATGGAAAAGAAAAGAATTTCAGTTATGGAGGTTTGAAGAAGGGAATAAACCCTTTTTATCATCTGAAAGATTTACAGGATGATAGTGATAGCAGAATGGGAAGAGAAGATTGCTTATGAAATATCTAGCTGAAAGAGATATGGGGCTTCCAATAATTATTTACATTTCTCTTCTGGTGTGGGTCTCCTATTTAAGTCAGCGGTTTTTGAAAAATTTTCAACAAGGAAACTCATGAGAAATTTGACATTACCCAGTAGCAACAATGCTATTGTAGGGCCAGCTCTTAGAGGGTTAGAGGTGAAATGACTACAGCACTTAAGAAATGCTTTGCTTCTCAGTATTCCCTCAGGGGTTGATGCTTGAAACTATGCATGCAGTTGGAAAATTCCTCACAAGGGATTCTAATAGACCCAACTTCGACTCAGTTATTTTGGTTGAGAGTAAATGAAATTTATTCCAAAGCCAATTTACTTCATATATAAAACAATTGAATAGAATGCCAAGAATGAGAATTTCAGTGGTTTCATATTCCTGGAGGTTGTTGGAAGAATTGTATGAATCAATAGAGGCTTATTCTACCACTGAAATATTGTTAATAAGGAGATTAAAATGCAAAAATAAATCTCATACTTGTCTAATTTGACATAGATTTCAACCAACATAAGAATAAAAACATGCAATTTTAAGTTATTTTCTTAAGTGTTAATAAAATATATGAAAACCATATGCTTTTTTATTCTTATTTTAGAGAAAATGTTAAATATGATAACTAAATCATGATATTCAAAAACCAAATTTTCACTCTTTGACTACCAAGAAACAAATAATGAAGTCTCAGAGACCATCCTCAATACCTCTGTTCCTGTATTCTGGAAAGCCAGCAATGATTGTCCATTTTGTTATTTCTTATAAGATGTGCTTTTTCACACTTGGCAGTCTCCAGTAATACATTAAGTCATGAAAGATATTAATTAATAAAGAATGCCCTTTTCTTGACAGCATGAGTTTCAAAAAGACTTCATCTCACACCAGAATAGAGACTGTAAGAAATTACTAAAACCAAGGATAGGAATTAAAGATTTCATTAACCTCAAAAGTATGTTTGATTTGTTTGCAAGCTGAATTTCACAACAGCCATATCAAAATCAAGCTCAAATTTGGTGAATTAATAGATTGTCCACTGTGTGCAGTGTCTAGCTTTACTATTCTAAAATTAAAATAAACACAAGTACAACCCATTAAGACACTTGAAGTCATATGGCCATACAGAATACACACTTAGGATATTGATAAAAATGACTTTATATTTTATTATTTCTATCACCACAAAACCGAAGAATTCATACAAGTGTACTTTGCATTTTAAAAATTTCTGAAATATCTTACATCAATTGAAAATGAGCATCCATATACTGCTTAAAACTTTTTTTTTTTTATTTTGAGGTACTGGGGACTAGGAATTGAGCCTGGTGCCTTCTATGTGGGAAGCAGGTGCTCAATAGCTGAACAACATTGGCTTCTTTGAGTTGGTTTCATTGTTTGTTTTACTTGTTTGCTGTTTTTGTTTTTTCAAGAGGCATTGGGAACTGAACCTAGGACCTCCCATATGGAAGGCGGGTGCTCAACTGCTTGAGCCACATCTGCTCTCCACATGCTTATTTTAATAATACAGCATACAGTTAATGCTTCTTTTAATAATTCCAACATACAGTTAATATGTAAAAGTTGAAACATATGGAATTGCAATAAAAAGGGAGAAAGTATTTGGTAATCTACTCATGGTGAATAAATACTTACAGTGTAGCATCATAGCTATCTTTAATCATAAATGTTAGCTTAAGTGATGAGAATTTAGTTTCACTATTTTTCAAAACTTTTATCTTGAAAACATGTCTCACAGATAATGTTTAATTGCAGTAAAGAATTTAACTAGAACTAATATTGTAGAAGGAAAATCATACTAAAAAATGTTACAGCCTTAGTGTTGAGGGGAAAATTTACAACCCTCAATACTTATATTAAAAAGAAGAACAAACTAATATTGAAGATCTAACTGTACAACTGGGGCAACTAGAAAAAGAACAGCAAACTAATCCCAAACCAAGCCAAAGGAAGGAAATAATAAAGATCAGAACAGAAATAAATGGCATTGAGGGAAAAAAAGCAATAGAATCAACAAAACCTAAAGTTGGTTCTCTGAGATCAACAAAATCGACAAACCCTTCGCTAAACTGACAAAGAAAAAAGAGAAGATGAAAAAAAATAAAATAAGAAATGAGAAGGAGGATATTAGAACTGACCCTGCAGAAATAGGAGAGATCATAAGAGGATACTATGAACAACTGTATGCCAAAAAATATAGAGGAGACAATGTAGAGGAGATGGCCAAATTCCTAGAAACACACGAACCACCTACACTGACTTTAGAAGAAATAGAAGACTGCAACAAACCAATCACAGGTCAAGAGATTGAAACAGTCATCAACAACCTCCCAAAGATGAAAACCTCAGGATCAGATGGCTTCACAGGTGAATTCTACCAATCATTCAAAGTCAATCTAATACGAATCAGCTCAAGCTCTTCCAAAAAAACTGAACAGAAAAGAACACTACCAAGCTCATTCTATGAAGGCAACAGCACCCTAATACCAAAACTAGATAAAGGTACTCTGTTTCTCAATTTCTCTAATGAATATAGATGCAAAAATCCTCAGCAAAAATACTTGCAAACAGAATCCAAAAGCACATCAAAAGAATTTACACTACCATAAAGTGGGTTTTATCTCAGGTATGCAAGGGTGGTTCAACCCAAGAAAACCAATTAGTGCAATAAACCACATTGATAAACTGATAAATTGTAATGAACCACATTGATAAACCACATTGATAAATTGAAAAAGAAAAATCATATGATCTTCTCTATTGATGCAGAAAAGGCATATGACAAAATACAGCACCCTTTCTTCATAAAAATACTCCCAAAGATAGGAATAGAAGGGAGTTTCTCAATAGAGTAAAAAGCATACATGAAAAACCTACAGCTAGCATTTTACTCAATGGTGAAAGACTGAAAGCTTTTCTGCTGAGATCAGGAAAAAGGCAAGGATGCCCATGTCACCATTGTTATTCAATATTGTGCTAGAAGTTCTGGCTAGAGCAATTAGGCCAAAGAAAGAAATAAAAAGCACCCCCATAGGAAAGGAAGAAGCAAAACTTAGTATGCACTGCTGATAAGATCTTATATCTAGAAAATCCTGAAAAATTCACAACAAAGATACTAAGATTAATGGATGAGTTCAGCAATCTTGTGGGATATAAGATTAACATGCAAAAATCAATAATGTTTCTATACACTACTGATGTGCAATCTGCAGAGGAAATCAGAAAAAAATTCCATTTATAATAATGACAAAAACAATTAAATATTTGGAAATAAGCTTAACCAAGGACATAAATGATCTCTATTTAGAAAACTACAAAACATTGCTGAAAGAAACCGAAGAAGACAAATAAATGGAAGGATATTCTGTGTTCATGGATTGGAAAACTAAATATTGTTAAGATGTCAATTCTACCCAGACTGATTTCCTTATTCAAAGCAATCCCAATAAAAATTCCAAGAGCCTTTTTTGCAGAAATTGAAAAGCCAACAATCAAATTTATTTGGTAAGGTAAGTGGTCCCAAATAGCCAAAAATGTCTTTAAAAAGAAGAACAAAGTTGGGGAACTCCCACTTCCAGACTTTAAAGCATATTACTTAGCTATAGTAGTAAAAATAGCACGGTATTGGAATAAAACAGACAGATTGACCAATGGAACTGAATTGAGAACTCACAACTAGACTCTCAAATTACAATCAAGTGATTTTTGACAAGTCTGTTAAGCCCACCTAGCTGGGACAGAACAGACTATTCAACAACTGGTGCTGGGAGAAAGAAAGAAGACCACTATCTCACAACTTATATAAAAATTGACTCAAATTGAATCAAAGATCTACATAAAAATAACCATAAAACTCCTGGAAGAAAATGTAGCAAAACACCTTCAAGATCTTGTGGTAGGTAGTAGATTCTTACACCTTACACCCAAAGACAGAACAACAAAAGAAATAGAACCTCCTCAAAATTAAACACTTTTGCACCTCAGAAGACTTTGTCAAAAGGGTGAAAATGCAGCTGACTCCATGAGAGGAAATATTTGGCAATTACCTATCTGATAAGGGTTTAACATACATGATATATAAAGAGATCCTACAACTCAACGATAAAAAGACAAATTACCCTATTAAAAAAATGGGCAAAACACATGAAAAGACAATTGTCCAAAGAAGAAATACAAATGGCAAAGAAACACATGAAAAAAAAGTTCAATATCACTAGCAATTAGGGAAATGCAAATCAAAACTACAATGAGATATCATTTCAAACCTATTAAACTGGCCTCTATTAAAAGTCGAAAAACTAAGTGTTGGAGAGGATGTGGAGAGAGAGTAATGCTTATTCACTGTTGGTGGGAATGAAGAATGATACCTGCACTGTGAAGGACTGTTTGGCGGTTCCTATGGAATTTGTATACAGACTTGCTATGGGACCTGGCAATTCCATTGCTAGGTATATACCCAGAAGAACTGAGAGCAGTGACACAAATAGACAGCTGCACACCTATGTTCACAGTGATGTTATTCATGATAGCCAAAAGTTGGAAACAATCTAGGTATCCATCAACTGATGAAAAGATAAGCAAATTGTGGTGTATACACACAATGGAATATTATAAAGCTGTAAGAAGAAATGAAGTCTTGAAGCATATGACAACATGGATGAATCTGGAGGACATTATGTTGAATGAAGTATGCCAGACATAAAAAGACAAATACTATATGACTGCACTATTATGAACTAAATATATTATGTAAACTCAAGGAATTAATAATTAGAATATAGGTTGCCAGAAAATAGAATAAGGGTAGAGAATGGAAAGCTGATGGTTAATCTGTGCAGATTTGGTTAAAAGGTTGTTTGTAAATCTTTGGAAATAAAACGGAAATGATGAGAGCACCTCATGCTGCTTGTGATTAGCAGGGTTATTATATCGGTATAACAGTGGTTGAAAAGGAAAGCCTAAGGACATTTATATTACTAGAAGAAAACCTTAAAATGTAACACGGCATTGTATAACATAGTGAAACCTCATGTAAAACAAGAAATGGGTGATATTGCATATATAAGACTTTTTACAAAATATAAATAAAAATATACTTGAGAGAGGGAAATAGAATAGCAGCCATGTGCAGCAGGAGAAACAGAGAGAGATTGAGAGGTGATGAGTTTTGTTTGCTCATTTGGTTTTTGTTTTTTAATATTATTATTATAATGAAAATGCTCTAAAAATGATTGCAGTGATGAATGCACAGCTTTGTTATTATTCCAAATACCATTGATTGTACACTTTGGATGGATTTAAGCTTTATTAACATGTATCAATAAAATTTATTTGTTAAAAAAAAAACTGTTACAGACTTTATGTGCAACTTTCTTGGCATCCGTACAATAATAAAAATGAAAGTGTGTCTCAATTCACTTGCACAACAGTTAAGGTTACATCTTTACAATTTCGATTAAAATACGTATATTTGCAAAGAAGCCCCAGAAATTGCTAATGATGCTTAAAGCTTGACTTTTGCCAACAGTTTACAAGAAAGAGCTTATCTCTGATTAGTAACAAAGACTGATACCATTTATTTTACTGCCAACTTTCCTTTACATGAATGTGAGATACTTTGTATGTTTACCAAATTTGTAGCTTTAAAAACTAAAACACAGGATATATAAGCTAATCTCTTTCTTGAAAAGATGCTGCCAGAAGGATAATTCTAGTAATGAGAAAATAATTCCAAGTTCTCTGGCTAGAAAATTAAACTGTCTTAACCATGCATATTTTCTGTGAGTAGCATAGGCTATATTCTCCTTTGCTATTTTGGTAATATTGGTGTAAATCCTTTAGTGTGAGAGGAAATGGGAATTCTGCTGGGATTCAAGGGTTATGACTGGCATATCATCTAATCTTTACTACTTCTTAGTTAGGCAAATCATCAAAATGTTCAAAGTCTTAAATTCCTCATATATATCGGTACAATTCTCACTTAGACTAAAAGATATTGAAGACCCTTCATACTCTAGCATACTATTGTTTTAACATTAACATTCTCAGAAGAAGAGAAAATCATATCTTTTACTCACAGATGCACAGGTGTTTTATACAGGTTTATTGAATGATAATTATGCACACTCAACGACATTTGGATGTACCTGCGTAAGACCATGGCTACATGTATCACAATAACTGACATTTTATCAAGCCTTTGCACATTAACTTAATGGAACCTCAAACCTGAACTGAACCTCAAAACCCTCTGAGGTGCAAATAAACATCTTTTTACTCCAAATTTAAGTGATTTCGCAACTGATGCAGTATTATGTGACATGTATAAATTCAAAAGCATAAAAAGGTCAGCCAGCACTAGTTTTAAATATATAGTCCTCTGGTTTACATATTGAAACAGCATTTAGACTAACATTGATATAGCACTTTACATTTGCAATACTTTTTTCCCACATGCATCTTTTACGTTGTCTTTCCCTGAGACCTGAGAACCTGAAGAATACATAAACCAAACCCTTGGGTACCAGGAGGAACCAAAAAGAAGTCTAAAGTACAGGTGGAGGAGTTAATAGGGGAAGAAAAAGTTACCAGTGAACAGAGAGCAAAGAAAAGATGAAGATGGAGAAACAGAAGGAGGAGGCAGGGTAGAAGGAGGAGGAAGGAAGAGGATAAGGAGAAAAAGAAGAGCAAGTAGTTGAGTATAATACATGTGGGAAGTGATAGAGTAATAATGATCAATGATTTTGGGCTCATTTAATGGCATCTACTCCACAGGGATCTTGAAGTAGGAATACTCTCTTATTAAATTATTTGACATCAAGTATTGCAAAATAGCAACAATTATTTATAGCCAAGCTTTAAGTTAATTCCCAGCTAATTCCATATAGAAATGTTATTCTCATTTCAGAAACTTACTGACTGTCAAAAACAAACTCAATGTATCAATGAATTATTTTGACATATATTTATTCATTCAACAATATTGACTAAGTACTGACCATGTGCTATGCTTTGTATTAAGTACTGGGTTTACTGTGAACAAAGCATACTTAAATGCTACCTTCAAAGAGTAGCTCTTCAATTGTAACTTGCATAAGAATTATCAAAAATCTTGTTAAACTGTCAATGCTTGGATCATAGCAAAGAGAAACTGATCAATTAGTTGTTGACTGGACTCCAAGAATTGGCATTTTTACCTGTGAACTCCGTTGATTGTAGTTCCACTATAAAACAAACACACAAACAAAACAAACAAATTTAAAAAAGCATTGGTTTAGAGTTGGAGGATTATGTTACCTAATTTCTTAAACAATATATAATAAGATCGATTGTTTTTGCAATCAAAGTACAGGCCAGTATATGAGATGAATAACTGGAAATATGTAAAACAGACTGCAATATGGATCCAGTAAACCTTACTTTGAGATCTGAAGAAAAGTGCTTATTGTGATGAAAATGTAAGGAGGCAGGAAGATTTCCAGGAGAAGGAAACAACAGGTGTGAAGATCTCAATACCTGGAAGGAGTTTAACACACACGACTGTCAAAGGAAGCTTCAGTCTGAGTAGAACCCAGAAGGAGAATGTCTGGGGACAGAACAATGAAGAGTCTTTGCCTTAAACCCTTCACATACTTCCAACTCTACCCAGAAATCTCCAGTATCCCTGTGATCCTTCATCTAAAGAGCGAATGCCTGGCAGAACAGGGAGCCCCCAGTGGACATCTCTTTTGGCAGCTCTGTGACTGTGCCTTACCAGTTATTAAATATTTTCAACACAATCACTGTATTTGGGTCGAAGTTAAAACTGGAAATTTAAGTGGGAACTGATGATCAAGAACTTTGTATATAATGTTAACGAGTTTGAACTTCATCGTGAGAGCAACTGGAAGCCCCTGTGGGAGTTTAAGCAAGGGAATGCCATCATAAGTGTATCAGTATCAAAACATCGTGGCTAAGACAGTGAAAGAACAGAGGCAGAAATATCCTAACCTTTTCTTTAGAGTGGGATAGGGGAAATGTACAGGGAACTATCACACCATGACTTTGGAATACCAAATTCTCAGAACATGAGAATCAAATTTAGAGTTCTCATCTGGTCACCCAATATTGAAACAGTGTCTAGACTTGCTGATTGGCATCTGAGTGCCTGTTTTTCATTAAAGTGTAATACTCAAGCTAAACATGAGAGTAGTTGAGTCTTCAAATGAGATTTTCTATTCAGAGCCAGAATAATTTGGTTCTCCTTTCACTGAAGTCTATTATCACTCTGTCAAATTATGCTACTGTATAACATAAAATCTAGTTATAGAGACTTGGGATCTAGATTTGGCAGCATTTAACACATTTTTATCTTGCTCAAAAATTTCTTTTACTGCTTTAAGCTCTCGCTTTTCACCCTATCACAGCTAGGCAGGCAGTTGAATATGCAATTACTTCATAGTTCAGGTCATAAACTTTGCACCATTATGCATTCAGGTCCTATGTATCATGATTTTCCTCTCAATTTCTTTTCTCCTAAAATGTTGTTCTCATTTCTGATTTTAATAATAAAATGTTTTCAGTTCTGCCATAAATACGTGTAATGTGATAGTTTGCTTGTGTACTCTGCCCAGTGAATAATGAATCCTCTTATATATTAAAATATTCTTTTAATTAGTAGTGTCTTCTGTATACATTTAATGTTGGTCATGCCTCAACTTCTTTTGATGCTTCTGGTAATTTACTCAAGCAAACTGATACTGTAAATGAAGCCAGTGCATTATATTTTGTACAGTATAACTAATGAATATACACATTCAGTGACATATTTTAGTCACTAAAAATTAAGAGTTTCTTACAATTACTACTGAATTGAATAATTTAATTTGATAACACAATTGCTCAATGTGACTATTGCATTAAAGCAGTATCTCCCCTCTTTTTGGTTTTGTTCTATATTTTTAAATGCCTTCATTGTTGCCCTGACTTCCTGAAAATTAATTCTACATATTTTATTTATTCTATCAGTGTAACAGAAACAAAAACTTCTAACCATAAATTGCAATTACAGTTAGAGCTCAGTGATAAATAGGTTCTTGTTCTCTGCTACTTTAAATGATGAAATGCTATTAGCACTGAACTCTTGCTTTACTATTCTAGGCCCAATGAATAACATGAATTGTTTTATAACCCTATACCAACTCATTCTGCCTGATTCATAAAACAGTTATGCAACATTGAGAAGCATTTCTCAGTAGGATTCATTTTCCCCCTAAAACAAAGAATTTGACTTCATTAATCTCCCTTCTTCTTCTTATAATGCAGCATGAACTTTGTATCATACACTAAAATTTCACAATTTTTAAAGTCTCTGAATTATCTGAGAAAGGAAAGACCACTCAAACTACATTCTAATGTAGATTTGACACAACAGAGTTGCAAGGAAAGGATGTTAACTATTTTTTAAAAATTATTTTTATTGATACTTATTAATAAAGCATAGATCCAAAGTGTACAGTCAATGGCATTAGGTAAAATCACTTAGTTGTACATTCATCACTCCAATCATTTTTAGAGCATTTCAATTATTCTAACAATAATAATAATATACAAAAATCCTCATCACCTCTCAATCTCTCTGTGCTTCCCCTGCCATACATAGCTGCTATTCTGTTTCTCTCTCTAGTTTATTTGTATTTATATTTTGTAAAAACAGTCCTATATTTGCAATATCATCCATATTCATATTTTACATGAGGTTCACTATGTTATACAATCCCATGTGAAATTATTTAGCTTTCCTTCTAGTAATCTAAATATCCTTAGGCTTTCCCTTTCAGCCATCAAACATTTTACAAGAGGCTGAAAATTTCACACTTAGGTGCACTTTTCCCTCTCCTTAAATAATTGGGTACTGAATGCAATGCAAAATTCAATTCTCTTAAAACAACTGAGTTCTAAATTATAAGGTACAATCTTATATAGAATATCAAGCATACATATAGATAAGTCCTTTGGGTTCATTTTCTTGTGCATTTAGCTAATTAAAATATTGTCTTTATGTCAAAATTATAATAATGCAATAATAATAATTGCTAACATCGAGTGCTCATTAAGTTCTAGACACTACACTAAATTGCTGGTGTGCTGTCTTTAATGTTCACAGCAAATATATGGGATGAATCATTGCCATTTTTTACAGACAAGGAAACTAAAGCATAGACAGGGTGAGACATATAGCTATATAAGGAAAAAAACATAAATTGAATCAAGTTTTGTCAGATTCTAAATTCATGATTGAAACCAACATTAAATTTCCACTCCCATGAGTGCTTTAACATTGAGAACCATGAAAGTTTAAGCATTCCTAGGCTGTTTCTGCAGGAAATATTCTTCATCTGTTCTAACTCTGACATAGTAGGGGAAGAATTTACTTCATGGGGCAGAGATTAAGATTGGTAAAATAAAGATGGGAGGCACTGATGAAAATATAGAACTTTTTCTCTTGTTCTGTAAATACCAGATTATTTTAAATATTTCTATACCATGTTAAAAACACCAAAGAGAAAAGTAATATAGTTTGTTTCTAGACTGAAGGACTATTTTATCCAATGCAAAAGAAATAATTTTAGCTTCATAAGAAAAGGAGTGAAATGACTGTTATTTTCTGCCATTTACTCTACCCGGAGCCATTTCTAGATTCATTAAAATGAATTCTCTTCAGTAAGTTCCAGAAATATGTTGTAATTTGCACCTTTCAAAAACTGTATTAAGTTCCAGATACCAAGGTGAACTAGTATAGGTTGCTTACTCCCTTCTCTGAACTCGTTTGTAGGTGACAAAAAAATAAGAAGGATATGGATATTTCCAGAACCAACCAAAGAAACTGCAAGGAATATGACAGGGTTTAGAAATATCTCAGGAAACCCAGCATACTCAAGAAAAGGCAGCACCGGGGAGAATGTCAAGACCAATTTACAAGAACTAGTTGCCCACATTGTCTAAGCAGTTAATTGCTGCCTCATTCAGTAGGGCATAAAAGACAAAGGGTTCTATCAGAAAGAAACAGAAAATCAAAGGAGGCAGATTGGCTGGGAAACTTATGAAAATTACTGGATACAGGTTAGCCAAACTGTAAAGCATTCTCTCTTCCTACCTTTACCTTTTGAGTTGAAAAATTATATGTGTGTGTGTGTGTATTGTTTTTTTATAAGTCGTGTTGGGAGACTCCATGAGATTCAAGGTTACCTGAGAGTGAGGTGGGAGGGAAATGAGCAGTAGCTAACACTCCATCCTCTAAATTTTTTGCTTGAGCTGAAGATAGAGTACAATTCCATCAAGATGCTAGCTATAGTAGCTGAGCAATCTAATGTGACATGAGCTAACATGGGAAAATAAAGAGGCATCTAATGGGTGCAAGCAATTGCATTCATTCTTTAGTGTTCATTCATTCTACCAAAACCTGTATTGCACTTAGTACATGCCACAACTGTTCTAGGCCCTGTAAATATAGTAAAGAACAAATTGTCATAAATCTCAGCCCCCATTTAATTTGTATTAAATAGGGGGTTGCATATTGATAAATAAACTATTCAAATAATATCGATGATATAGCAGATGATAAGACCTGAGAAGAAAAGTGAAGCAGGGAAGTTTCAATTACAGATGAGATGAACAGTAAAGTCCTTACTGAGAAAGTTACTGCTGAATAAAGATCTGAAGGAATCAAGGGAGTACACTGGTGGTGAAAGAGTATTTTAGGCAAAAGAAAAGAGCAAGTAAAAGCATATAGCCCCTGAGATGATGAGAGCACAACTTTGTGGTGAAATCAACAGCCACTGAGGGCACACTTTGGATGGAATGTGCAAGGCATGAGACTATGTTACACTGTTAAGATGGACTGTGTAATAATACACGGTGTTAATAATGGGTAGTTTGTAGGAAAAATACATCAAATGTAAACTATAGGCAGTAGTTAAGAGTAATATTTTGATGATGCTCTTTTAGTATTTGTAACAAATTTTCTACAACAATGAAAGATGGTGGTGGTGGCCTGATGTATGGGAATCCTGTATGTTATGGATGATTGTTTTGCAAACTCACAACTTCTATAATAAAAAAAGAAAAAAAGCACATAACCCTTTCTTTATAGTAGAAGAGGGAACATGCTAAATATTTCAGCCATTGGTGAAGAGGAGAGAAGACAGTAGGGTCTGAGCTATAATGGGATTTGGGGAATAAATCTACAGACTTGAGATTTAATTCAGAGTACGACAAAGAGCCATGAGTATTTTGACCAAGAGAGTGATTTGTATTTTAATAGGATCATTCTGACAGTGGTGTTGAGAATAGCCTGTCAGGGGCTAAGACAGAGGCTTGGAGACTAATCAGGAAGCTATTGCAATAATCCAGGTGAGAAATGATAATATTTTCCATAAGGTGATGTGATGGCTAGGCTAATGTGTCAACTCGGCCAGGTAATTGTGCCCAGCTGTTGGGTCCAGCAAGCCTGGGGCTAATTGCATCTGCATCAATCAGCAAGATTGGATGAAGAATGGATGACGCTGTTATCCATTCAGTTGACTGCTTATGAAAGGGAACTGATTTCAACATTCGGAGAGAATTTCCCAGCTCGTCGTTTG